>CASHTH010003477.1:0-64566 GCA_030341885.1 Geodia barretti
CGCAAGAATAACGCGAGCTGGGCCATGTTCAATCGTGTCAGTATTCTTGTCGTTGCCGGGCCTTTTGCCGCGGCAAAAGTGCTCTTGCCTGGGCAATTGCCGCGGCAAGAGCACTTTGCCGCGGCAAAAGTGCTCTTGTCGTTGCCGGGCTTTTTGCCGCGGCAGTGCTCTTGCCTCGGCAAATTTCCATTTCCGCGGCAATTGCCCAGGCAAGAGCACTTTTGCCGCGGCAAAAGGCCCGGCAACGACAAGAATACTGACACGATTGAACATGGCCCAGCTAGTTATTCTTGCGCGGCAAATGTCCCGGATTTTTCGGCCCAGGTTTTGCCGGGCAATTGCCGCGGCAGTTTAATTTTGCCGCGGCAAAACGGAAATGCCTCGGCAAAATCGACGTTTGAATACTGACACGAATACCACCCCATAAGGCAAGAGCACTTTTGCCGCGGAAAAAGGCCCGGCAACGACAAGAATACTGACACGATTGAACATGGCCCAGCTAGTTATTCTTGCCGCGGCAAATGTCCCGGATTTTTCGGCCCAGGTTTTGCCGGGGCAATTGCCGCGGCAGTTTAATTTTGCCGCGGCAAAACGGAAATGCCTTGGCAAAATCGACGTTTGAATACTGACACGAATACCACCCCATACGAGCGCAGCGAGGGCACTACGCGGGTGGCTCGAGGGTTCATTGAAATCCGGTATATCCCGAGTATACGGAGTGCATAACATGTTTAGTGCAGAGCAAATCAGCTCCGTATACGCGCACTGCCCGCGTTTCCAAGCACAGGGAATTTGAAAGATGCGAGAAAGAGACGAGAGCGCAAGACCGTCATCTTGTGCGGGACTATTGAACGCCGAACGCTAGGATACGCTGCTCCGCCGCTCTAGCTACTCCCCCTGCGGGACTGTCCTCCGCCACTCATCCGAAGAAACGCGACAGGAGACCTGCGCGAACCATCACAATCAGAGAGAGGCGACAGTGGAGAATTCAGGCGCTGTGCGGGCTGCTATACCGAAGGCGTTCGCCGTAGACTTAGTAGCTTTGTCGCGCGCACTCGCTCGCGGAGCCCCACCCCCTTATTTGCGTGCGGTGGTTTGTGGGCGGTCGTGAGCTGCCTGCCTGGCTATCTAGTATGTACATGGCAAGGAGGGAGATGGGCTCAAAACAGACACAGAAAACTGTCTTGTGGAAAAAGAAAATCAAGATATCAGTTATTTTGATCAACATTTTGTACAGATCATGTTTTGCGGGATACATTTCCTACATGAAATGCTGTTGAACTTGTTGAAAATCAACAGAAAAAACAAGGTTTCATATCATGTTTTCATGTTACTTTTGTTAGCTCACGAGGTTCATATGAGAAATCAGGAACCTCGTACTAACAAATCTGATTGGTCAATTCGAATCAGCTATGCACTAATTATTGCTTATCTAACTCTATAATGAAAGGCTGTTAACTATTAGTTTCCTCATATGCAGACCTGTACACTCTGTGTTGGTAAGACAAGTAAAGTCAGTGCATTCTCTACCCCAGCGTATAATGACATACCTCAAGGTAAGCGGCATCTTCCTCAGTCACAGGTCCACTGTGAGGTAAAGAGCCACCCTGTTGACTGATCGATATGTCAGAATGTTGCACTGGCCCGTATTCATTTGGGTCGGCCAGATTTCCGATGGGAGGAATTGGTTCATCAGATTGGGTCAGCCTGTCGTAATGCGGGTTGACCCAGACCTGCGGGCCATCTTGGTCGTCAGTAGGGTTGTAGAGAGGGTTTGATTTCATGTTTGCGGGAGGAGGGTTTGGAACAGGGGAGTGGGGACCGGCGGGGTAGTGTGGAGTCCCCATACTAATCTCCTCGTATGGGTCACTGGGAAGAGAAGAAGAGAGAGAGAGGGTGAGGGTTAAACTTACTCAAGGAAACAATAAAGTTCATAGTTTAATTATGGAACGAAGTTTTAGTGAGTGAAGCGAGCAGTTGCATTTTTCGCATGTGTATTACGCGTCGCGTCATGCAGTGCCGGTTTTACTTTACAACCAGACAGACGACTAGGCAGGCTTGCTTCTCTCACCTATACTTCATTGTGTGCACATATTGCGTGCACATGAGTCTCATTATAATTAGGGCTGAATATGATATGTATGATTATGTAAGTATGACCACTTACTACTCGTCATGTTTGGTCTTGAGTGATGTAAGGACGTCGTCCATGGAGACTTGTTTCACCACACCCCCTGACTGAGGGGGCATGGCCACATCCTCTGGCATTATCACCTGAAGCCACACCCACTAATTAGAGGGGTCGCCTCAACTAGTGTCAGAACCTCACCTTTGGCTGTGAGGAGAGGACCTGTCCCTGTTTGGTTGTCATGGCAAACTTGCCTCCTGTGGTCTCTATGTTTGGGGCTATTCCAGGCACTGGGCCACTGACACTGTAAGAGGGGGGATAAGAGGAGGGAGAGAGGTAAGGGGAATAGGGCTCTATAAGGACACCTCTCTAATACAACAAGTATATAACATTTTGTTTCCCCGAGAACAGAGCATTAGTAGTGGAAAACTTTCACGTGAGCCACAGATTTTCCAGCGTTTGAGGTTCCCGGTTTCTTTCAGATTTTTTAGAAATCCATGTGACCTAATTGCACCAAAATTTCCTCTCTCAAAAGTCTCCCAGTACACAGTCCTCACACTCTGCCTTTTCTCTTCCTCTGTTGACCAAACAGGTCGGCGGCTTCTTCAGTGAGAGGTGAGTGTTTCCCGGCCCGAGACCTGAGGTAGCAGCAGCGGTAGCAGAGACAGAGGCTGACGAGGAGGCAGAGGAGGAGGAGGAGGCTGGCTGCCGGGACTCCTATCGCCAGGACCAGCAGCAGGGGGAATGCTGGGAGAGAAAGTGTGTGCATGCATGGAAGGGGAAGAAAAAAGGGGGAGAATGAAACTATGAAGAACAAATTAAAAAAAGGTGAGAGAAGAAGGAAGATAATCATAAAAGAGAGGAAGGAAAGATGAAGTGATGAGGTAAACGGCGAGAATGAAAGGAGAGAGTTTGTCTTCTCACGCTCCAGTGTCACTATGGAGACCAGGGTACTGTTTGGCCCCGCCCCCACGCTGGTGGCTGCTCTCATCTTCACCAGGTATCTCTTCCCTCCTGCCAGTCCTCCCAGTCTAGTGGAGTGCCCGCTGGCCTCGGGGTCTGACGGAGTATACTCTGCCACAGAGAACACCCGAGGAGAGGCCAAGGTAGTGTTGGTCTCCTCCTCCTCCTCCTCCTCGAGGTAGAAGATGTCGTATCGGATGATGACTCCATTTCTGTCTGCCTCGGGAGGTGGCTGTAGGGAGATGAGGTTGCGTCGTATTACGTAACATTGTGAGACTGACATTGAGCCAATTCACATGAGGTAATGTCGGTTTGCCAATGTAAACTAAAACACAGTGTTGTGTGGCCATACGTACCAGCCATGAGATCTTGAGAGCTTCAACCTCTCCATCCAGTGATACATTCCGAGGAGCACCGGTCGGAACTGAGAGTGTGACAGAGAAAAGGGAACACAAACTTAAATGACAGTCAAGAGTGTACCAATTTTACGAATTTTTATGCTTGTGATGTCTTGTATAGTTTTTTGTTTGTTTGGCGTACCATCTTCCTCAGTGGTTGCTGTCACGGTAACAACTACACCCTGAACATCACCATAGTTACCAAACACACTGAACTGGTACTGCGAGGCTTCCTCGAGCTCCGTGAGAAGTACAGAGGTCACCGACATGTCCAACACTAAGGTTTCTCTGCGTGGAGATCCGGAGACTGTGTACTGAAGGTGGTAGGAGGAGAGGGTTGGAGTTAGGTAAGAGGGAGGGTGGGTCCAGGACAGGGAGATGGCCGTGGAGTTCAGGACTACTGCTGTGAGGTTCGTTACTGGGGCTCCTGCAGAGAGATGGTAGGAGACGATGAACAGAAGAAAAGAGCAGTGAAGAAAAAGGCGTAGGGTCTGTGTAAACCCCATTTTTCTGCGAGTTATAAATTTTTCAGACTGTTGTTCGGGTAGCAAATGAGTTTACTTATGCAAATTGGTAACTTGTAGGCCACATAAGTAATGGTAGGTGGTAGCAGCATCACTGCAGCTCACCTCCCACCAGAACCTCCACTACTGCAGTTGCCACACCCACAAGGTTGGTTGCCGTGCAACGGTAATTGGCCGTGTCGGTTACAGTCACTGTGTCAATGGTCAGATCTCCAGTCTCAGAGTCAAACATGTAGTGACTCCCTGCACAAGACATGGTGAATACTATCAGCAAGCCAAATAGATGGAGAAATGACTAAGATAATATTGTGAGAGTGGGGACATAAAACAGCAAAACAGCACACCCACCCTTCAAGAAACCACCTCCAAAATGTCACAACTCAACAACTCTTGCATGCACTATGCTTTGATCTCGTTGATGACACATTCGCTAACACACTTGACTTGCTCTGTCAGCAGGTTGATAGAGAAGTTGGTGTCCAGCTAATTAAAGGGGTTAGCGTGGTGACTTACCTATGAGAGGGACTCCATCAGTGCGGCTCCACTCCTGGGAGGGGGCGGGGCTACCATCAACTGAACAGGAGAGGGTTACATCATCAAAGAGAATGGCGACAAGGGAGGGAGAGGGGAGAGACACCGTCGGGCGAACTGTGGAGGGAGAAGGAGGGAGAAATTAGGGACAAGTTGAGATCGTGGATTTCGTCTTCTCTTTGAAGATTAAAATGCACTAGAATCATAAAAATGTGTGAACGTTTGAGACTCTAAAGTGTGTCTTTTATTCCGAGTCACTTTCAAAGAGGTTCTACTGAACAGGTAGAGGTGGAGACAGAGATGCTGAGCAGCTCACCATGCACAGTCACCGCTGCTGAAACCACCGAGGTCCCATACTCATTGCTGGCCACACACTCATACACCCCACCATCATTGGGGGCCACGGGAGAAATATTCAGACCCCCACTGGGGGTCGTGGTAAATCTCCCCGTGGAGAGAGGGGCGGAGTCTGCCCTTCTCCAGGTAACGGTTGCCGTGGGGAAGTTATAGATGATGTCACAGGTAAGGGTGTAGTTATCGCTGGCAATGAGGACAGTGGGAGAGATGGAGATGGCAAGAGGAGGGTACCTGGTAAAGGAGATGGAATGTATTGGTGAGAAGATGTTGGTGAGAACTCAATCACATTAATACTGTAAACTATCAAGAGAGAAAAATGTAATGCTGTAATATAGAGTTTTTCCAGTTGGATCTCCTCCCATACATGTATGTACACACAACTTTTGTGGATTAGAAGGTCCCAAGTACTCAACTGATGCAATACATACATAGGACTCTAATGAGTTTCGTGAATTCACCTTCAACTCTAACTGTAGCAGTCTTGTTATAGGTTCCGAGTTCGTTCATAGCCCGGCACTCGTAGACCCCAGACTCCTGCTGTGTGGCGTTGACCAGCTGCAGACTCTCTGTGTGAACCACGTAGTGCTCCCCCACAGTAGCCACTAGCTGCCGTATTCCTCCCGTCTCGTTCTTCATGAACCAATCAATCCGCGGATTGGGCAGCCCGATTACTGCGCAGTCTAGGAATGCTCCCTCGCCCGGCTTCAAGTCAGTGTCAGACGAGGTTTTGTCTATCACTGGAGCAGCTGAAAAGACAAAGTCACCAAATGTTTGCTTAACTAGAACCACACCCACAAATATCACAGAATAATTCTTTCGCGATTTCATACATGCGAGTTTTTTTGGTTCATAGTGATCTTTGCAGTACGATATAGAGCATAGGCTGGTCTTAGGTTTTTTGCTGCGTTTTAAGGTGCACACTACAATAATCTTACATCCGACAGTGACTGTGACTTGTGCAGTGTCGAAGGCGTGTTCAGTGGTGACGTTGCACGTGTAAACAGCTGAATAGCTCTGGTCCGGGTTGTACACTGTCAGTGTTCCGGAATCTTCTCCTGCCACCATTTGGAAGCGTGAGTCTGCAGGTGGTATCAGGGTCCCATTTTGGTACCAGCGAATGGAGAACGGGGCTGGGCCGTGAGAGACACTGCACACGATGGTGAATGTGGTACCAGAAGAGAGGATGGGGGCGGGGCTAACGGTGAGTGAGGTCACCCTTGGATTGTCTGTGGAAATCAAGAATGTAGTGTGTAGTAATATAATGGAGAAGATATTATAAGGTTGAATTCTGTACGGTGATGAACAAGATATATACTCACCAAGAACAGTCAGGGTAGCAGATACATTTCCTACTGGCTGGTATCCATTGCTTGCCACACAGAAATACACTCCACTGTCTTCTCCGCTCACACTGTACGAGAGATAGAGAGAGAATCAAGTATCACAAAGCGAGAAGACTCACGATGACACTTTGATAAACTCCGATGCAACTACACATCATCATTTTTATGGTTTGATAAGCCATGCAACAAATGCTGTTGATCAAAATGTGCATGGCGTCAACCACAGTAAGCAGACTATCTGCGCAACAACTGGCATCGTGCACAACTATTATCATAATAATCTCCCTCACCTGAAGAGGTGTAGTGTTCCGGAGAGGTCCAGACTGCTGTTCCCAAGAGGTGCTCCGTATCTCCTGGACCACGATATGGTGGGTGTCGGGGGGCCCTCCGCTGCACAGGTGAGGCTCACGTCACTACCGTAGGCTGTCACAGTGTCGAGTGGAGGGACAGTTATGAGGGGGGCATCTGGAGAAAAGAGTGAGAGGTCTATTTTGTACGGATGTATGAATATGTTGAGCTTAGAGAGAGGATAACAAGCTGCAAGAAATAAGGAAATGAGGGAAGGAGAAAACGTCTTGATTTCAGGGTTCTCTGTTTCTTCAGTGGGGTCACCTCTGTACCATCATTCTTGTCATTATGCACACAGCAAGGTGTGGGTTCTAAGGTTGTTTGCCTGACCTTCCACAGTGAGTGTAAGTTGAGTCCTGTTCTCTCCGGCTGAGTTGGTGGCCACACACTCGTAGGAGCCAGCGTCAGACCTGGTGAGATGTGTCCCCAACACTAGAGCCCCATCTTCTCCAACCCCCAGAACCTGTATTCACCACACACAGCATGTCTGTACACTGTCGCCTCACCGTAACTGCTCACCTGTCCATTTGGACCGAGCCACGATATGGTTGGTTGGGGGAAACCCCTGGCAATACAGTTGGGTATAGGGCCCTCCAGAGTGTGGTTGACTACAAGGATGTTACTGACACTGGGGCTCAGTTCCACAGTCGGGGGAACTGGGTGCGAAGAAGGATATGAACGAAGGAGGTCAGACGATTGTTAGACTCACTCAGTATTTCGAGCTGAATGGTTTGAGATATAGTTGAAGAGCCAGAGATAGCAATGCAACTGTACCCTCCTTCATCATCCACCTGCACAGGATATCAGCGATCTACACGCACACATACAAAGAGTGGGTCAAGACAGACAGTGAGGTGTTCCAGACTGAGAGCCAGTCCGTTGCTCTCTCTCGTGAGCTCCTCCGTCACCTCGGCTCCATCGTGAAACCAGTGTAGAGTGTCCGCCAAGCCTTCCCCGCCCACCTCACAGTCTAGGGTGACGTCACTCCCTATCACACGTTGTAGAGGGTTCCCAGTGGGGGAGATGATCAGTTCAAATGGAAGTTGTGGCTCTGAGGGGTAGAATGTAACGTTACGCTTATGTAGGAATAATCTCAGCCGCGTTACGCAGATGACTGCGTGGCGCAATGGTAGCGCGTCTGACTCCAGATCAGAAGGTTGCGTGTTCAAGTCACGTCGTGGTCACGAACTTTTCCTCTTTTTTTCGGCCTATTTTGAACCGTAATGACTTGATGATTTTGCTTCACCTTAGTTTTTTCTCCACCTATTATTTTTCTAAATATAGCTGCCAAGCTGCCATTATTGCATTTCTTACCACCAATGGTCAATGCTGCACTTGTACTGTTGACACCAAATGAGTTCTGGGCATTGCAGTAATAATATCCTTCATCAGAGGACTGTACACTAGAGATAATTAGTGCAGACGAGTTCAGGAAAACCCTTCCGCCATTGCTCAAGTTCTGCTGCCCGTGTGTCCAAGACACAGTGGCTGGTGGGTTGCTGACTACAAGACAATGAAATACTGCCTGACTACCGAGTGATGCTGTGATAGACCTCAGTGGCTCTCTAAAAGATGGTTGACCTGTTGAAGAAACGAAAGAGTAATAGTGTGTCCATGTTGTGACTAAATGACGACTCACCTTGCACGCTGAGGGTTCCTGTATCACTCTGAAAGAGTAAACTGCCCATTTCATTGACAGCCTGGCACTGATACGGTCCTGTATCACTATACACGACCTCTGAAAACTGCAACGTACTCCGTCCAGTGGTAGAGTCGTACAGTGCAGTTCTTCGATCATCGTTTGTGTGAAATTCAACTCCATTCACTAGCCAGAGTATGGAGGGAGGGGGCGAAGGGTCAGGAGCATAGCAAGTGAGCGTCAGCGGACTGTGTGTCAGGACTGTGATACTGGCTGGAGAGTCTCGAAATGATTCACTCGATACTTCTGCAACATTATGCACGAGGAAATGTTTTTATCAGCTCATAACAAATTTATAGGTGTAATCTCACCTGGTAGGAGAGTTAGTATCAGCGGTAGAATTTCCACTAGGCAGCCGCAGTGGTATCTTCCGCGTGCCATGCTAGAAGGCTCGCGCGTGTGTGAATGTGTACGTACGTATATGCAGTGAAGGGGGTGGGGCTCGAGTGCAGTGCCAAACAACAAGGGGCGTGCCTGGATGCCAATAGCGACGAAAACAACTCCATGACCACACGAATGAATGTGCTTCTCGCCCAATCGCTGAGTCATAGTGAATATCACGTACCACCCACCGCCCATATGCAAAGAACATGTTCAGCAGTAATAAAACTGTGCTATATGGATAAAAACTAGTGTCCAAAGAGTTTTACATAAAGTTAGAAATGTTAGTACTCTTCCCCCTCTTCTTCGCCTTCAGCCTCGACGGTATCGAGACCGACTTCCTCGTAGTCTTTCTCGAGGGCAGCCAGATCCTCGCGAGCCTCGGAGAACTCTCCCTCCTCCATACCCTCTCCCACGTACCAGTGGACGAAGGCACGTTTGGCGTACATCAAGTCGAACTTGTGGTCGAGACGAGCCCAGGCCTCGGCGATAGCAGTAGTGTTGGACAACATGCACACTGCGCGCTGCACCTTGGCCAGGTCACCTCCAGGAACGACGGTGGGAGGCTGGTAGTTGATGCCGACCTTGAAGCCAGTGGGACACCAGTCCACAAACTGGATGGTGCGCTTTGTCTTGATGGTTGCGATGGCTGAGTTGACGTCCTTGGGGACCACGTCTCCACGGTACAGCATGCAGCATGCCATGTACTTGCCGTGGCGAGGGTCGCATTTCACCATCTGGTTGGCTGGCTCGAAGCAGGCATTGCTGATTTCAGCCACACTGAGCTGCTCGTGGTAGGCTTTTTCGGCCGAAATGACAGGGGCGTATGTGACGAGGGGGAAGTGAATGCGAGGGTAAGGCACCAGGTTGGTCTGGAACTCTGTCAGATCCACATTCAGGGCTCCATCGAAGCGAAGAGAAGCAGTAATGGAGGAGACGATCTGGCCGAAGAGACGGTTGAGGTTGGTGTAGGTGGGTCGCTCGATGTCGAGGTTCCTGCGGCAGATGTCGTAGATGGCCTCGTTGTCCACCATGAAGGCACAGTCCGAGTGCTCCAGAGTGGTGTGGGTGGTCAGGATGGCGTTGTAAGGCTCAACGACGGCGGTGGATATCTGGGGAGCTGGGTAGATGGCAAACTCCAGCTTGGATTTCTTCCCGTAGTCGACCGAGAGCCGTTCCATGAGAAGAGAGGCAAACCCTGAGCCAGTGCCGCCACCGAAGGAGTGGAAGATGAGGAATCCCTGGAGACCAGTGCACTGGTCGGCTAGCTTGCGGATCCTGTCGAGCACGAGATCAACGAGCTCTCTCCCAATGGTGTAGTGACCACGAGCGTAGTTGTTGGCAGCATCTTCCTTGCCTGTGATGAGCTGCTCTGGGTGGAACAGCTGACGGTAGGTGCCAGTCCGCACCTCATCTGTGTATATACAAGCACAATAGAAGAGGAGGGGCTGATGAATGTCAACGATAATTTTCGGCGCGAAAACGCCCCTTTTGCTGACCACTCACCCACAACGGTAGGCTCCAGGTCGACAAACACGGCACGGGGTACGTGTTTCCCAGCTCCAGTTTCGCTGAAAAACGTGTTGAAGGAGTCGTCTCCCCCACCGATGGTCTTGTCGGAAGGCATCTGTCCGTCAGGCTGGATGCCGTGCTCCAGACAGTACAGTTCCCAGCATGCATTGCCGATTTGCACGCCGGCTTGTCCTACATGGATAGATATGCACTCGCGCTGCGAAAGAAAAAAATAAGTGCGGCACGTAGCTCTAGCGTTATAAAATGACGTACCATTTTGCTGTTTTTTTGGAAGGAGAAGTGAGGGAAGTGATACTGCAGAAAGGCTTGCACAAACCGCGTAACGGGGGCTTTTGCAAGGCAGAAATGAGCTCGCTGTGTTGCGCGGGAGTTTTTCTTCCGGGCCCTCCCGTACCGTCATTGAGGATACGGAGCGCAACTTCAGCCAATCAAATCCTTTACAAGTGACGCAATTAATATATTTGCGCATGCGCATTTTGCGTTATATGTAAACTGAGTAAACTAGCTAGCTATGCACTCTCTAATATAATACACGAGTTTTGGGTTCACAGTTAGTGGTGGTCAAGGTTTAGTACTCTTCCCCCTCTTCTTCGCCCTCAGCCTCGACGGTATCGAGACCGACTTCCTCGTAGTCTTTCTCGAGGGCAGCCAGATCCTCGCGAGCCTCGGAGAACTCTCCCTCCTCCATACCCTCTCCCACGTACCAGTGGACGAAGGCACGCTTGGCGTACATCAAGTCGAACTTGTGGTCGAGACGAGCCCAGGCCTCGGCGATGGCAGTAGTGTTGGACAACATGCACACTGCGCGCTGCACCTTGGCCAGGTCACCTCCAGGAACGACGGTGGGAGGCTGGTAGTTGATGCCGACCTTGAAGCCAGTGGGACACCAGTCCACAAACTGGATGGTGCGCTTTGTCTTGATGGTTGCGATGGCTGAGTTGACGTCCTTGGGGACCACGTCTCCACGGTACAGCATGCAGCATGCCATGTACTTGCCGTGGCGAGGGTCGCATTTCACCATCTGGTTGGCTGGCTCGAAGCAGGCGTTGGTGATTTCAGCCACACTGAGCTGCTCGTGGTAGGCCTTTTCGGCCGAAATGACAGGAGCATAGGTGGCAAGGGGGAAGTGGATACGAGGGTAAGGCACCAGGTTGGTCTGGAACTCTGTCAGATCCACATTCAGGGCTCCATCGAAACGAAGAGAAGCAGTAATGGAGGAGACGATTTGGCCGAAGAGACGGTTGAGGTTGGTGTAGGTGGGTCGCTCGACGTCGAGGTTCCTGCGGCAGATGTCGTAGATGGCCTCGTTGTCCACCATGAAGGCACAGTCGGAGTGTTCCAGAGTGGTGTGGGTGGTCAGGATGGCGTTGTAAGGCTCAACGACGGCGGTGGATATCTGGGGAGCTGGGTAGATGGCAAACTCCAGCTTGGATTTCTTCCCGTAGTCGACCGAGAGCCGCTCCATGAGAAGAGAGGCAAACCCTGAGCCAGTGCCGCCACCGAAGGAGTGGAAAATGAGGAATCCCTGGAGACCAGTGCACTGGTCGGCTAGCTTGCGGATCCTGTCGAGCACGAGATCAACGAGCTCTCTCCCAATGGTGTAGTGACCACGAGCGTAGTTGTTGGCAGCATCTTCCTTGCCTGTGATGAGCTGCTCTGGGTGGAACAGCTGACGGTAGGTGCCAGTCCGCACCTCATCTGTGTATATACAAGCACAGTAAAAGATGAGGGGCTGATGCACGATAATTTTCGGCGCGAAAACGCCCCTTTTGCTGACCACTCACCCACAACGGTAGGCTCCAGGTCGACAAACACGGCACGGGGTACGTGTTTCCCAGCTCCAGTTTCGCTGAAAAACGTGTTGAAGGAGTCGTCTCCCCCACCGATGGTCTTGTCGGAAGGCATCTGTCCGTCAGGCTGGATTCCGTGCTCCAGACAGAAGAGCTCCCAGCATGCATTGCCGATTTGCACGCCGGCTTGTCCTACATGGATAGATATGCACTCGCGCTGCGAAAGAAAATTAAAGGCAAAATAAGTGGCAACCGGCACGAAAAAAAACTCCTTCTGCTGCTGCAAGATTTCGGCAGCCGACTCACTCGAAGTAAAGCCGATCGCAGCCGCACAAAAAAATTTTTGGTAAAATAACGTACCATTTTGCTGGTTCTTTTGGAAGGAGAAGCGAGAGAAGTGATACTGCAGAAAGGCTTGCACAAACCGCGTAACGGGGGCTTTTGCAAGGCAGAATGAGCTCGCTGTGTTGCGAAGGAAGTTTTTCTTCCCGGCCCTCCGTATACTCTGCACCGTCATCGGGGATACGGAGCGCAACTTCAGCCAATCAAATCGTTTACAAAAGTGACGCAATAAATACTTTTGCGCATGCGTTAGCTCTGTCCACGTACGTACGTACACGCGCTGTTCCGCGCGGACATTTAGATCGTTATCGCGTGCTGGCCGGCCAGAAATTTGTAATCGCGGGACATAGCAACGTATACGTGTAGTTTTTGTGGACTCGTTGCTATGGGGTTTTCTACCAATCCTGACGTTACACAGCGCTCAATGGTTGCAAAGAACATGAACACTAATTATACATCACCATGGCAGCTTCGCGCAGCCAGCTGCCAAAATTGTTTACAACTGCGCAGACCGTCTTTGTTGCAACCCGCGCCACGGGTACCCCGGAAAATCCGCTCAGTGCCAGCTTCACACAGTTTTTATCAACGCAAAGCCATATGCAGTAAGTGCACAACAAACCGTACTATACCTCGCACAAGACATCGCTCACTAAACATTTTTTGTCAGCTCGCAGCAAGCCCAGAGAGGTGGGGCCGGGTACCTAGTGCACGCGAGACTTCCGACGGCACTCTACACACACGCACTCATCGATGGCCCGCAATAGCCATAAATATCATTTGGAACAGCTACAAAAGCACTGCAGAGTTTGTGCTTCCAACTTCAATGCCAATTCAAAAGCCTCCATGCTCCTCCATAAAACCAGAGCAGTGGGCAGCAGTGGGCAGCAGTTGGCATTGACCAGCACTCTTGACATCCAGACATTCACCCACCAACAGTGTGCCTCAGTTGCCAGGAGAAAATGACAAGAATGGCTAATGGTGTAACAACACATCTTAGTGAAGCCTACAACTGGCGGGCACATGACGACAATGGCTGCGGAACATTCATCTTGTTTCGGAGCCAATCGGTAGGAGGTCGGCCAAAAAAGAACAGGGGTAGGCCAAGGAAATCCACAGAAGGGTTGACCAGACTCAAGAAGTCCACGACGCCATCCTGGGATGCTCTCCAACCAGCTCTCTTTCTCTCTCCGCCTAGTACACGTCCCCAGCTAGAGGACCTGCAGTGCTGCATGTGTCACTGCATTGTCAACAGGCCAGTAGAGACAGGTTGCAGAAAATTGGCATGCCTAACTGCGTCGTTGACAAGCAAGTTGCCCTCATTGCAGCACTCACGATGCACACATCTATCACCAGTATCAGACATCATCCTGAAGGTTGTGGGCGCACTCCTCCTCCGCTGTCCAGCCTGCAGTGGCAGTTACACGAGCTGAAGAATCACAGTGAGAGTAACTGTGCTTCCTATACTGTCCAACCACCATCGGTCCAGCTGGACGACGGAGAACAACAATTGCTTCCAATCCACAGACGCGCGTGGTCCCACCACCCATACCGCTCGGCAAAAAAAAGTTTAGAAGTCAAAAGCACGACCAAACTCTTCTACAGGGCCTACACAATACTATTAGTCGCTCTTTTAGGCGTTAAAAACTGTGTGACAGACGCTGCCACTTACTTCTTTCTCCTGTTTCACCCCTGCCGCTCTCGCCAAACCATCCCTTCGACCGGGAAAAAGAAGACGCACCGTCCGAAAGAGCAACAAACAAGCTCCCTCGTGGCGGAGGTTAAAAGTTCACAATAACAATTAGCTAGCAGTTTCCCCGGGGCAAAAAGAACTGGCCCGTTGCCACGCACGCGTTGTTAAGGATTACGTAATTTTAATGTGACGCAGCTAAATGAGCACGCGCGTGTAGGACGCGGAACAGCCGTGGTACAGTAACTATGCACTCTAATAATACACGAGTTTTTTGGGGTCACGGTTAGTGGTGGTCGAGGTTTAGTACTCTTCCCCCTCTTCTTCGCCCTCAGCCTCGACTGAGTCGACACCGACTTCCTCGTAGTCTTTCTCGAGGGCAGCCAGATCCTCGCGAGCCTCGGAGAACTCTCCCTCCTCCATACCCTCTCCCACGTACCAGTGGACGAAGGCACGTTTGGCGTACATCAAGTCGAACTTGTGGTCGAGACGAGCCCAGGCCTCGGCGATGGCAGTAGTGTTGGACAACATGCACACTGCGCGCTGCACCTTGGCCAGGTCACCTCCAGGAACGACGGTGGGAGGCTGGTAGTTGATGCCGACCTTGAAGCCAGTGGGACACCAGTCCACAAACTGGATGGTGCGCTTTGTCTTGATGGTTGCGATGGCTGAGTTGACGTCCTTGGGGACCACGTCTCCACGGTACAGCATGCAGCATGCCATGTACTTGCCGTGGCGAGGGTCGCACTTCACCATCTGGTTGGCTGGCTCGAAGCAGGCATTGGTGATTTCAGCCACACTGAGCTGCTCGTGGTAGGCTTTTTCGGCCGAAATGACAGGGGCGTATGTGACGAGGGGGAAGTGAATGCGAGGGTAAGGCACCAGGTTGGTCTGGAACTCTGTCAGATCCACATTCAGGGCTCCATCGAAGCGAAGAGAAGCAGTAATGGAGGAGACGATCTGGCCGATGAGACGGTTGAGGTTGGTGTAGGTGGGTCGCTCGATGTCGAGGTTCCTGCGGCAGATGTCGTAGATGGCCTCGTTGTCCACCATGAAGGCACAGTCGGAGTGCTCCAGAGTGGTGTGGGTGGTCAGGATGGCGTTGTAAGGCTCAACGACGGCGGTGGATATCTGGGGAGCTGGGTAGATGGCAAACTCCAGCTTGGATTTCTTCCCGTAGTCGACCGAGAGCCGCTCCATGAGAAGAGAGGCAAACCCTGAGCCAGTGCCGCCACCGAAGGAGTGGAAGATGAGGAATCCCTGGAGACCAGTGCACTGGTCGGCGAGCTTGCGGATCCTGTCAAGCACAAGATCAACGATTTCCTTTCCGATGGTGTAGTGACCACGAGCGTAGTTGTTGGCAGCATCTTCCTTGCTGGTGATGAGCTGCTCTGGGTGGAACAGCTGACGGTATGTGCCAGTGCGCACTTCATCTGCAGAGAAAGAAAGAACGTTTGTATAGTTGCTAGAGCTCTAAGAAAAAGTACTTACCCACAACGGTAGGCTCCAGGTCGACAAACACGGCACGGGGTACGTGTTTCCCAGCTCCAGTTTCGCTGAAAAAAGTGTTGAAGGAGTCGTCGCCCCCGCCGATGGTCTTGTCGGAAGGCATCTGTCCGTCAGGCTGGATGCCGTGCTCCAGACAGTACAGTTCCCAGCATGCATTGCCGATTTGCACGCCGGCTTGTCCAACATGGATGGATATGCACTCGCGCTGCAGTGGGGAGAAAGAAATGCAACTCTGCGGCAATGCACAATCTTACGAACCATTTTTGAAGGTTTTCGAGAAGAAAATGAGATGAAAGAAGCAGTCTAAGAAGCGAAAAAGTAGCGCTTGCAACGGACAGTGCAACGAGAGCCTCTGCAAGTTTGAATGTGAGTTTGCAGCCGTAACCTGAGGGCTTTATAGCGTCGCCATTGGCAGCTGCTTCCACGCGCCAAAATCGCTTGGATAATCTGACCAATCATGTTCGCGTTTCACACACGTGGTTTGGCGCATGCGCAAAGGTACGGCGAAGTAGTGGGCGGGGCCGGCGGGGTGTGTCTTGGTGAGAGGTAGGTGTGTAGAGCTATAGAGAGAGCTAGCTGGCTCTGGGTATCGCAGTGACTGTGTGTCTGCTCAGCGGCCATAATAATATGAAAGGTCAGATCATTGGGACCCTTCGCTGTGTACATAGCTCCCTGTATCAACCAGCTTCTTGATAAATCCAAAGGGATTAGCTCGTATAATCGTGAAGAAAAGATGGGCGGGGCTGCCTTGTTGTTGATGTTTGCTCTGCTGTTGACGTCAGCTTCTTGTCAAATCGGTAAGTGCAAGCTGCAGCCGTGAACTCTTTCTTTCTCGCGCCCCGCCGTAAGTATTCTCTCACTCTCTCTCTCTCTCTCTCTCTCTCTCTCAGTGTTCGAGGTGGAACCAGAGGATGTCTTGGCCGCGGCCGGTGCAAGCGTCCGCTTCGACTGCACGTTCACTCACCTCCTCCCCATCAGCCGCGTCTCTCTCGTGGCTGCGCGACGGAGCCGTGCTCGCCAGCGACTCCCGCCACACGTACCACTCCAACGGGAGTCTGCAGATCTCTCCAGTGGCCGCGGAAGACGAGGCAGACTACACTTGCAGAGTTACCGACACTACCACTCTGGAAATCGCAGAACGAAGTGCATCGCTCACTCTGGCTTGTAAGAACACCAATAACTAGCTATACACCCTAACTCTATAGTGACAGAATATCCCTTTTTGCACTAATGCTCCAGTCATTGTGGACTCCTTTCTTCTGAGTCCTGACCCAACGACTGTGGATGAAGGGGACTCCCTCCTATTGTTCTGCATCCACGGTGGCAGTCTCCCGGCAGCTGCCATCTCTTGGACTGTGGACGGCAACCCAGTAGAACCTTCAGACAGGGTCTCTGTTAACTCTTTGGTGTTGTCAGGGACGGACCCTCCCCAGACCTCGAGCTCTCTCTTCGTGTCGTCGACTGAGCCGGCAGACGAGGGCAGCTATGCCTGCCAGGCCAGGAACGAGCTCTTGCCTGCGACAGTCATCACCAGCAGTGGAGCCAATGTCAACGTGATTGGTAAGGAAAATCATCTACAATATTACATATAGCTTCCATAGCAAAGCAGGTTGAATATAACTATCAAGTCAATGTTGCAGAAATGTTGCATCAAAGTGTTCTTAACACTTATCTTTGGTCGATAGAGCCTCTATAATACCATTATATAATCTCAAACAGGAATGCCCCGCCCACCAACAATAACAGAGCATCCATCAGACGTCACTGTCATCCCCGGTGGAGTCGCCTCATTCTCCTGTTCCGCCAGTGGGCAACCTCCTCCCACGATCACCTGGTACCACAGCGGGGTCCAGCTGGTCCCTGGAGGAGATGTGACAGTGACTGTCCAGTGGAGAGAGGTCCACTCTGGGGGTGGGTGGAGTGGGGGAGGAGGAGGAGGGGCAGTACCTCTGTCTGGCACAGAATAGTCTCGGATCTGCCAGCAGCGAATCAGCTGAGCTCCAACTGGCCTGTGAGTCTTACCATTTGTTAGCTATTAGCATTGTGGTACTCTATTTACTAGTAAACATGACAGCTAGTTAGAAGAAAGAGTAATGTCGCTTGCAAACCTCCCTTATTTGCTTGCAAAACTCCTTTAATAGTTCAGAAGATGAAGTCACTGCACAAACGAAAGGCATCGGTAATAATTGAGTGTCAGACACCAACAGTCCCATGTGGTCTAGTGGTTAGGATCCGGCGATCCACCGCCGTGGCCGGGGTTCGATTCCCCGCATGGGAGCTTTTTTTTACTCTTTGTTCTCTGAAACTAGCTTCTTCTGGTAGTGATTTTCCTATAATAATAATAATAGTGTAGACCCCAAGAATATGTACATACCTGGATATCTCGAAGCTCTCTTCTCTGCCTCCTCCTGCAGTCCTGGACTCTGAGTTCCAGTTGACTCCTGCCAACACTGTGGCCACTGTCGGAAGAGACACTCGACTCGACTGTCTTCCCCCACCCAGCCACCCTTCTGCCACCATCTCCTGGACCAGAAATTACGCCCAGCTCCCAGTGGAGAGGTTCTCCCTCCTAACGAACGGGAGTCTCCTCATCTCCTCGGTCGTCCTGGGAGACCAGGCCGTCTATCACTGCGTCGCTACTAACATCTCCTTGGAGTGTCTGCCACCAGTGGCTCTGCACAGCTCACTGTACTCTGTGAGATAGTCTTATAGCAGCTAGCTCACTGTAGTTGGTGAGAGAGACATGGATGTGTAGTCGTTTCATGCATGTGACCAAACAAGTCTTAGCGGTAAGTTTTGAAGGAAAAGTCTCTAGTCCCAGTAGAATGGCCTACGTATTTCATATGCTTGCCTTAATCTTACATGGGAAAATGCTTCCATAAGCCAACTACTGTGGTATATACTATGCTCTGCCTTCTCCCTCCACAGCTGTACCCACAGTGACTCCAGACTCAATCTCAGTCTCCATCGGCCAATCAACGACGTTCCTCTGTGAGGCCTCGGGGTCCCCGCCCCCCTCGTTAACCTGGTTCAACGGGACCACAGAGATCACGGGGAGCACTCCCCGCACCGTCCTCACCCCCACCACCCTCACACTCTCACACATTGTGAGGGAGGACCAGGGGGAGTATGTCTGTCTGGCTACCTACCTCAATGGAACCACTCAGTCTAGTGCAAGTCTCTGGGTCACCGGTGAGCTGTAGTTGTGTGTCTCTCTTTAGTAGGCAACAGCACGGCATCTTGATAAAGTCCTTCTTTTAACAGAGGGTGGTTTTATCAATATTCAAAACCAGACCTGCCGGAGGTCAACCCCTGACTAAAGAACTTGTAATGAGACACACTTGTAATGTCAGCTAAGGCATTGTCGACATTGAAAAACATTGGCTATAATTGTCAAAAGACTTCAGTGTGTGTGTGTGTATGTCGTGTCACTTGTTTCTCTCTATTTCTCGTCTCATCTGAGTCTATCTACGGTCTCGACCTCTCCCACTGTCCATTCCCCAGCTCCTCCTCTGTTTGTTGATTCCTCCGTCTCCCTGACAACCGTGGAGGGTCATGATGTCACTCTCCCGTGTGCCACTTTCCCCGACCCTTCTCTCTCCTTCACCTGGTTCTTTGACGACGTCCAGATCTCGTTACCCAGTGACGAAGAGGGAGGCCCTGTCCTCCTCACCAATGGCAGTCTCCATCTCTCCTCAGTGAGGGACAGTCGGGAGGGAGAGTACACCTGTGAGGCCAGGAACAATCTTGGAACTGCAGAGGGCACTGTCCACCTCACTATCTTTGGTGAGGAAGAACTGGGGAAACTTTTGGGATCTTTGAATCCAGGGAGCGAGAGAATAAAGAATCAGTTGATTAATCCTTTGGGAACGGTTCTTACTACATCTGTCTTTTAACTGACTTTGGAAAGGTGTAGATTTGTCTTGCCTTTGCCTGCCTTGAAACAACTCTGTTGTCATGTAAGCATTGGTTGACCCACTAAGAACCTGCATTGCTCTGAATCTTTGCTGTCTATTGATGTGTGATGGATATATACACGTACATAATGTGGTGTATGCTGCTGCAGAGGCACCCTCCGTGACTCCCTCCCCTGCCACCGTGACTGTGACCGAGGGAGACACAGCCGTCCTCAGCTGTGTCGTGACAGGAGACCCGACCCCCGTCCTCAGCTGGTACCACACTGGGACGCTCCTGCCCGGGGAGACGGAGGGCAGCCTCACTCTGGAGGGAGTGGGCAGGGAGGAGGAGGGATTGTATGAGTGTGTCGCCAGTAACCAGGTCGGAGATGACAGAGCCATCATCACACTTGTTGTCTACAGTGAGCACCTTTCAATACAATGTCACCACAATGTCTTGATCTTATTTGATGCCACTACAATGATTTTACAAATTCGTGCCCAGATCAGCAATGTAGTACTACAATCGCAATTGTTGTTCACTGTTCCTCTCTTTTCCTGCTCTCTCTGAACTTTCTCTTCCCTGCTCTCTCTGAACTTTATCTTCCCTAGCTCATCTCTCCTTCCATCCTCTTCCATTTATTATCCGCTGATAATTCTATGTTATTCTCTCTTTCTCGCTCCCCTCTTTTCCCCTGTCTATAATTATAAACATCTCCTCTTCCAACAACAAATGAAACTCTCTCTCTCTCTATCCTCCCCCAGCCCACCCAACGGTTGTAGTATCTCCATCACTACTGGAGCTCCAGATTAGCTCCATGGCAACATTCTCCTGCACCGCATCAGGAAACCCCGTCCCTATCGTCACGTGGACTAACGAGGAGGGCGTTGACGTGGCAACGCTGGGAGACCCTCGGATACGTGTGGTGGGAGGGACCCTGACAATCAGTGAAACTGTTGAGTCAGACACACAGATGTTCAACTGTACAGCCAGTAATGTGGTGGGCAGTGACTCCGCCACTGTCAGTCTCAATGTACTAGGTATGTGTGTAGTACGTACACATTTAGTGCAGCCTTATTCCGTAACCATCTGCGCACTTTGACCTACACACTTTGTTGTGTGTAGTCATGTACCCAACCCCTAGCAACAGTCTTATCACTCCTCCACTTTGCCAAACACCAATACTAACTATACACACCATGATATAATGTGACCTGACATACTTGTGTTCCCATGCACCCCCTCCCCCCCTCTCTCTATTGCTCTCCAGTTCCCCCAGCAGTGTCTCTGCCTCCCGCCATGCTGGCCAGTCAGGGAGACTCCCTCATTCTCAACTGTCAACCCACTGGCAACCCTCCTCCCTCTCTCTCCTGGTTCAAGGACGGCCAGCCACTGGTTCCAGACAATGATAGACTCACAGTCTCTCGTCAGACAGTTGTCATAACCAGCCTGTACTCCATTGACCAGGGTAACTACTCCTGCCTGGCCACAAGCACTCAGGGAGCTGCCACAGCCAGCACCTTCCTTACTGTCCTTGGTGAGCCTACCTATACTTATCCTTGCGTGCTATTTCACCGCCAGTTTATACAGTTAAACCTACATACTGTACATGTATACATACACTTGTCAATTATTTTAGCGGTGCATCTTTTAGTATATAGCACTTTGTTAATCTTTAACTGATGCACTTTTCTCTTTTCAGTTATTCCAGTGATTCATGCTGGGGTATCCGTGGTAACGGTAACCGAGGGCGACACGGCAGTGTTGGACTGCAATGCGACGGGGAATCCCCCTCCGACGGTGTCCTGGTTCCATTCCTCTCTGCCCGTCCCGGAGCCAGACGACACGAGGCTGGGCCAGGCGGCCAACAACAGTCTGATAGTGACTGGGGTAATGGAGGAAGATGGAGGACAGTACTTGTGTCAGGCTGTCAACGAGGCAGGGAGCGAGACTGCTCAGATACAGCTCGTGGTCTATGGTGAGCCTTCCTAATTACTGCTCCGTTCTTTATTTTCTGCCTGTGAACTAGCATGAGATGTAGGGTCATAGGTTCAGATATAGAGGGTGTCAATATGTAGACAATCCACCTTTAATTCCATGCTCTCTGTTCTGGTTTCTACACACGTTCATTCTTATTTCCTGCTCTCTGCACAGAAACACTCTCTCTTATCTTTTCCCCTATGACTTTAATACAACATACCTCTCTCTTCCTTCCGTAAACTGTTTTTCTGTCATTTCTCTCCTCTTCCTTCCTCAGTTGCTCCTCTAGTAACACCACTAGAGAGCTCCGTCACAATAGTGGAGGGTTCAGAGGTCACATTGACCTGCTCGGCCACCGGCCACCCCACTCCGACCGTCTCCTGGCAACGTAACGGAGGGGAAGTCCCCAGTGACTCCACCCCCAACCTGTCGTCGGAGGGCGGGGAGGGGGCAGGGTCACTGATCATATCTCCTGTGAGGGGTGAGGATGGTGGGGTGTGGGAGTGTGTGGGGACCAACATCATCGCTAGCAACCGAGAGTCCATCACTCTCACTGTACTAAGTGAGTCAATAATAATAGGGTCCAACCCCCGATATTTGGTTCACTCATTCTCTCGTTCCCCAGTTCCACCGTCCATCCTCTCCCTCCCTCACACTGTCACTGTCACCGAGGGCACACCTCACACCATCATCTGCACGGCAACGGGGGACCCGCCCCCACTAATTACCTGGTTACGAGGGGGTGTGGTCGTCTCCGCCCAGGGTAGTCTATCGTTGGAGCCCAGTGCAAACAGGAGTGACACGGGGCTCTATACATGTACTGCAGCCAATACAGCAGGCAGAGACAGTAGAGATGTCACCATAGACGTCCAATGTGAGTGGCTCTTATTGCATGCTGAATGCAGTACTACTGGTAGAATCTCATGTGGATGTTATGATGTTGATGAAGTTCGTGATGTATGTCAATTTGACAAAGGCATGAGCTCAAAATGACAAAATATTCCATTGTACTGTTGAAACAACATTACATAACACTAACATCATTTCTCACCACACACACACTCCTGCAGACCCTCCCACCATCACCCAGTCCCCAGTCTCCCAAACCACACACCTCCACTCCCCCGTTCTCTTCCAGTGCTCCGCCCACGGAAACCCCGCCCCCCTCATCACCTGGAATTTCCAGGGGTCCCCCATCGCGGGGGTCCAGGAGGGAAATTTCACGGTTCCCTCAGCGGGGGCAGAAGACGTGGGGACCTATAGCTGCGTGGCCAGTAACTCACTAGGACAGACCTCAGCTGATGCCACTCTCTTCGTCCTCTGTGAGTTAATGATGGAAAAAAAGTTGAAATGTTCTACAAACGGTGTCAGTTCATTTTCATAAAGATTTTTTAGTAGCTCTCCACTTGGCTTGTCCATAAGACACCGAGCTGATATTGAGAGTATATATACACTGTGGTCCTAAATCACAGTTGGATCGGTTTCGTATGATCTTCTTTGCAGTCCCCCCATCCCCACCGACTCTCCTGGGTGCCGTGGCAACAGGCTCCACCACCATCTTCCTCCAGTGGACACCCGGCACCGACGATGGGGGGAGCCCCCTGACTAATTACGTCATCGAATACCGCCTGTTGAATGATGAATCGTTCATCTCAGTCGTCGCCAGTGTTGACGACCTGAGTGCCACCATTAGTGGGTTAACCCCTTATGGACTGTACGAGGTGCAGGTGAGGGGAGAGAACGCAGTAGGTCGCGGAGACCCCAGCTCCTCTCTCTCCACACGGACTCATTCTGAAGGTGAGCATGTCGACCGACACTCTTACATAAGTTACTAGTTTTGTACATACTCTTACTGGAAGTTTAAAGACGTGTGGTGTGTTGGACAATTAACTCTGGTTTTTATAGCATGCTTCCTGATCTGAGAAAAACAGTTTCCAATCAAATTTTGCAGCTTTCTGTATTTTCTGCCCTCCCTCTCCCTCTGTAGCTCCGAGTGCCCCGGGAGACTTTGCTGTGGTCTCCTCCACCTCCACCTCCATCTCTCTGTCATGGAGCACCCCTCAACCTCTCAACGGTCAACTGGCAGCCTACCAGCTAGAGTATGGGGCCGAAGACACCTTTGATCTCTCTCACCAGACCAGGTCAGCATACTGAATCGCTTTAGTACTATCTTTCGTTCATCTCCTGCCGTATACATAATATCTATCAGTCTGTCTGTTGTTCTTTTTCTTATTGCGCAATCTTCACGGAGCTTACGTCCTCTGGCAAAGAAAGCTACGTGTGGTAAACCCTCCCCCCCTCCCAGATTGGTAACCGTAACAGAGTTGAGAAAGTCATATGTTGATTCAAGAATGTGTGTGTATGTTCACTATTATCTCCACAGGTTCTTGACGACCACTGAGATAGAGGTGGCGGGAGTTGAGGCAGGGGTGACGTATCTCCTAAGAGTGAGGGCGAGTACAGTAGGCCAGGACGGACTGTTCCTCTGGGGTCCTTACTCACTCCTGAGAGTCAGAGATGGACACACTTTGGAGATTCCTACCCTCCCTCCCTCCCCCTCTCCTTCTCCTTCTCCTAGTCCATCTTCTTCCTCCTCCCCATCTCCTGTGGTTACCAGCTCCAGTCCGCAACCAGTACCGACATCGTCCAGAACTGAGCCCATCGACAGAACTAGTTCTTCTGTGACTGCTGTTCCATCGTCTTCCTCCTCCTCCTCCTCATCCCCCTTCTCCTCCACACCCACCCCCTCTCCCCCTCCTCCTTCTTCTCCTCCCACAGTCACTCCCACAGACCTGTCTCTCTCTGCTACTGGTGTTGGTACCATCACTGTGTCTTGGAAGGTCCGTCTATACACTAGTAACAACATGATTCCACTCTGCATAGTCTTATACTATTTCATATTTCTTTCTGGTTGTTGTAAAACACATTGTGATACTCTTGCATAGAATGTTGTTGAGTGTGAAGATCAAATTTCATTTCTCTCTCTCCTCTCCAGCCTCCGATATCAGAGCTGGAAACTGTAGACGGCTACACCATTATCCTCTCCCCTCCCCACCTTCCTCCCACCCTCATCCCTCACCAGACCACACCCACTGACTACTCTGTCACCCTCACAAACCTCACCAGCTTCACCGAATACACCGTCACCGTGGCAACCTACAATGAGGGTGGACAGGGGCCCTTGTCATTGTCAGGGGTAATCAAAACGATTGAATCAGCACCATCAGCACCGCAAGACGTACCGTCGTAATTTTATCAGACAGAAGTATACTGGTGACATGGTTGCCCCCGGCGATGCCCAATGGGATCATCACTAGCTATACACTGCTGGTACATGAAGAGTACTGTATGGGTGTAAAAAATTAAAGGCAAACATTTTGGGAGGAAAAAGTTAGTGCGGACCCGTTGTACTGTGGAAAAGTAAATGTGAAAATTTTCCTCAATAGTTTTTGCAGTCAAAAGAGAAACTCAGTAATGATACAATGTGCTACTCAATATGAAGACTGATACAATGGTGTGGTGAGTCCCCCTTCTCCCCCCTCCACCACACGCACCACCGTGCAGGTCAACTCCACCGGGGAAGAGGTGTTCTCCCTCTCCCTCGCTGTCCCTTCCTCCAGTCACCTGGCCTCTCAGTCAGTCACAGTCCCAGACCTGGCTCTGGACTCATTCCGGTACCGGATCCTGGTGACTGCAGCCAACAGAGCTGGCACCGGACCCTCCTCCAAACCCGTCTTCATTGGTTCAGGAACATTCATACATGTAGTATGACATGTGTGGGTAGGAAAGCCCCTCTCAATTACATTCATTCAGAAATCTTGGTAGCGGGGTTCGCATGGCATACTACGCACGAGCTACTGTAGCTCTGACAATTTAGCCCAATAACACCTCGAAGTTGTAAATGCACCCTACAATTTGAATTTTTAAAGCCACACACTATAGTGTCATTTCTTTGCATGTGGACATCATCGCAGTAACCCAGCCTTTGGCTAGCAGCGAGAGGGACTCTGACTACTACATCGTCAGAATCGTACCGCCAATTGTGGGCGCGGCTTTGATAGTCGTTGCCGTGGTGATGTTTGGGCTCCTCTGGCGATACTGTCGGGACTACAAGCTGCGCATGAAGAGAAAAGGGATGTACAAGTGTAAGTTGTCACAAAGATTCAAGATAAATTTGCACCCCTTCCCGGCCCCTCTTCTCTTCACCCACAGTTTCTGGCGCTGAAAGTGGAAGCGATTTTGAGCTCAAGTAAGTCAGTCACCACAATCTGCACTTATATCACCTTCTCTTCCCCTCCCTTCCTCCTCCCTCCCTTTCTCCTCCTTCCCCTTCCTTCTCCCTCCCCTTCCTCCTCCCTCCCCTTCCTCCTCCCTCCCCACTCACACACACACACAGGGCTCGGCTGGACGAGGGAGCGGTTGCCGGGGACGACATCGAGACCTCAGTCTACTATGTGAAGGATGCACTTGATGCCAATGTGACGTATGCAGCAGGTCCTCAGATCCACACGGTGACAGAGAGGAGAAGAGAGGAGGAGGAGGAGGAGGAGGAGGATGGGTGGAGAGAGGAAGATGTGGACACACCAGATCTTGGAGGTGAGGCCATCCTCTGTGACACAGAACACACACACACACACACACCTGAAATCAGGTTTGGGGAGTTTCCAGGGAGATAACGTACATTGTGTGGACTTATTGGTGAAAACTGAGTCATTTCTGAAGAAAAACACTTGTGGTTTTAGAGCCACATGCACAAGTACATGTACCAGAGATTCAGCTGTAGCTTTTTGCAGTAGACACACAATCTCTCAATATTGTCGTCAATGCAGACTACCTAACAGGAGAGGGGGAAGAGACAGATCTACTGGCGGAAGGTCGCGATGCTCTCCAGGAATCTCCCTCCCATGCCTACTCCGACCGCCCTGACTCTCTCGAGTTCCCCTCCCTCCCTCACCCTTCCCACCCTCACTCCTCCCCCTCACACCCTCTCCCCGCCCACACCTGATGGCTGAGGACTCTGGCAGTCAAGACTCCCTCTCCAAACCTCCCTATCAGCCAGGTAGGTCATGTGACTCATAACAACAGTCATGTGACACATCACGTGATCTTTACATGACCTGAATTCAGGGTTGTTCTGCTATCTTGCTTCCACCATTTTGTCTTTCTGTATAATTATACCTCACTCTATACTTTCACCTTTTCCCATCTTGCCCCAAAAATTCACTATTTCCTTCGCCTTTCCCCCCTTCGCTCAAAACATAATATTTTCCTCTCATAACTCTCCACAAATTTACCGTTTCCCCACACCTTCCAGGTAGAGTTTTTTTAACCCTTTCCCCACACCTCCCAGGTGACTACTCGTACGAGGAGCTGGACGCCATAAGAGCGAGGAAGGTGCAGATGAGAGCCAAGAGATTCCGACAGACAAACCCAGAGTCAACTGGGTACTCCTCCGGAGGACTCATGGAGACGAGGATAGGGGCCGTGGGGGGCGGGGCAGTAGGCGGGGCCAGGGGGGGAGTCCCCTCTCGTTAGCAACGGACACGTAACCCCAGGAGACCTAGCACACATGTACTAACTGCACACACCTTCCCTACCACACCATCTGTAACATGTACATACTTATGTACACACCGAGTGACTTAATCTGACATAATAAAGATAGCTACATTAGCTCATTGCCGCGCTCCACGCATTGTGCGCGTGCGCAGCACAACCAAAGTACACTGTGCTAGTAGTGGGGTTCTGATCCCACCAGTGCCACTTCACCATTTTCTACATCTCGCTACACCCCACTACACAGAAATGAAAAGGTACTACTACAGGTACATCAGTACTATTGTAGGTACGATGCACTTTTCAACAAAAGAGGTGGTAGCATAGTAAGGAGGCTATCTTCATAACTGTGGTTGACTTTACTAACCTCTGTTGTTTTTGTCACTTTCACCAGAGTACAAAGAAAGAGATGGTTTAGAGAGGGTCTTTGAAAACTGTACACAACTCCACTGAGGAAAAACACACACATATGTAGCAGGGAGTTCATACTGCACTAGTACAGGGTCAGTAGACAATAGAGGCGTGGGTGGAGGGAGAAGGAAAGAGTAGTTGACACAAGAGCAGTGAGGTCATGTTTGTGGACTGGGTCCGTCTTGCGTGTTGGTGGAACTTGGTCATCATGTGTTCTCCTCCAGTTTTTCCAGCTGTGTTGATGTTATATTGATGGAGGGACAGAGAACACAACACCAGCAGTGGACACTTTAACACATTAGCACACACAAGAGGGGAGAAAGACGGATGGATGCTCCTACTTACCTCTTCCATCTTGAGCTGTCTCTCTGCCTCAAGCTCCTTCAGAAACACCTCAAATCTCCCCTGTGCACAGACACACCAACTTCACAATCACGTTGCATCACACACCCTCCACACGCCGTCGTTGCTTTGCAGAGCTTTGTAACAGATTCTTTACAATCACAACACATCCCGCATTGCTAGCCCTTGCCGCATATTCCAAACCCACCTTCACCTTTTGTTTCAGCAGTGGTATGTAGTATGTAACTCTGTGTACAGAAGCTCAATAAGGGGCGAAATAGCCGGCCATGCAAGCACACACGACACAGCTCCACTGAGCCACTTTTGGAGGTAGCCTGTATACATACATACAAGAAATCCACACAAACTGACCCTGAGACTGGTGTTGGCAGTGTTCTGAATCTTCAGTTTCTGCTCCTCTATCTGGTTGTCAAGGTCCTGAATTGCGCTGCTGACTTGCCTCATCTGCTCCGTCTCCATCACCTCTTGTATAGGGAGAGACAGACACACCCACCTTTAGACCTCTCTCCCTCTCTATCTCCTCTCTCCCTGCCTTTTCTCTCCATTTCCTATCCCCTACGCTTCTTCTAGTCCTTTCTCTCTCTCTTTCTCTCTCTATTACTCTCCTTCTCTATCTTTACCTTGCAAGCAAAAAGTACATTGACCTAGCCTAGAGTGTAGTTGCCTTGTTTGCTTTGCCTTCACCCTAATGCCTCGTTGATGACACATGCAACAATACTGTATGTAAGAGTCTGTTGCCATAACTAATGGCAGTGTTGTTTCAAACACCAGCCAGGCTTGCCTATCTTGCAGCAAACTGTAGCCACCCACTGTATAATAAACCAGTTAGTCCACCTGAGACCCAGCTGAACCAGTTCTGAAATAATATCCAGCGCCTACTTTGTCCTAAAACAGAACAGCTGCCAGGCAATCCGGCTACACCCTGTGTCATTAGCCAGAACCTCCAGCAATGTACAGCTATAGCACCTATGAAGGTCTTTAGGGTGAACTAACACAAAGCTGCTTTGCTCACTTTGAAGAAAATAGAGCACTGACTACATGGCAAGTTTTACTACTTACCAATCTCTTCATCTTCTTCTCCCTCTTCCTCATCCTCCTCGTCCTCCTCTTCCTCCTCCTCCCCGCCACTGGAGCTGCTCACGTCCTCCAGCAGCTGCATGAGAGCCTGTTTCTCGTCGTGGTGACTGTTGCCATGGTACGGTCGGATGGGGGGCGTGGTGGACGAGAGGGAGTCCTCGTCCAGATTTGCTGCAGGGGTGACTGCCCGTGAGGCACCCTCTGACGCAACACTGAGCAAGAGAGGGGGAGAGAGGAGAGAGGGATAAATGAAGGATTCTATCTTTGTCTCTATACTACAAGCACGCTCTATAGAGAACAGGGCTGGGGGTTAGATGGATTTGGCCCAAAACATGACATGCTGGTAAAACACAGCTCCCCCCCACCTCTGGGTGTCTTCATTAGCCTTGTCTTCATCAGTCACCACCTTCCATGCTTGATACACCAGTCAAGACCACACTCCATACGACAGGGTGAGAAGAGAGGGAGGGGGAGGAAGATGAGGGGGGGGGGGGAGGAAACGAGGGGGGATGAAAAGAAAAGGAGAGAGAGAGAGAAGAGGGATACAGACATTGACGGCATTGAGGTCCTCTCTGAGCAGTCTCTTCACCTCCTTCTCCACCTCCGGAGAGTCCACAAACTGACAGACACACACACACACAGGCAACAAGAGACAGTTGGAGTATAAGAGTCTAGAGTGATTGTGTTGGTGTGAGAGACCTTCTTCGTTGTCATCTTCTTGAAGCGACGTCGACGGACATTCTTCAGCGGTGGAGTCACTACAGAAACAGTAGCAAAAAAACCTGCACTAAACCTCCTAAGAGGCTATGTATACGCAGTCACTCCAAACCCCCCTCCAGCAAGAGTATGAAAATACCACTCATTCTGTGGCTACTACTGCCTAGTGGGCACATTCTAAAAGAGTGGAAAAAATGAGTGGCAGTTGGGATGCATAACTGCTGCACACTCCATAAGCTTAGTGCAAACTCCCACATCAAACACACATCCCTCTGTTGCCATCCCTTTGCCTTAGGGCAACCTCTTTAGGAGAACGAGAGGTTTCAGAGGCAGCTGTAATGGGATTTCTCCACATGCTACATTGTACATTGGGATATATTTACAAAGGGACAAGCATCCACCTCTAGCAGGGAGAAAAATCAGAGCGTTTCTTAAATCGTGCCAAACATTTCTCCACAGACAGGGGATGCTTCGTACAGCTGGACCTCCATCGAACTACTAGTTGTCTCCCTCATTTCTTGCTGCACGGTGCTTTTCACTAAACCAAGCTATTATCAGACAGTAAGCTGACTGTCCCTACTATCTACCCCTTGCCCGCCACCAGCTCAACCCACGTCCGTGATTGAAGGTGAACTTCTTGAGGTACTCCTTCTGCTGTGAGGTGGGGAGCTCTTCGATGTTGGAGACTGCGGCCGTCTCCAGCGGGCTGCGCGAGCACACCAGGACCTGGGAGATGTTGCCAGTCTTGTAGAGGGTCCTGCTCTCAATGGTCTTATGGCACTCCACCACCGTCGGAAGGTCCACCAGCTTGGAAAGAAAGTGTGCGGTGGAAATAGGTATGGTAGGAATTTTCGTAATTTAGTAAAATTTTGATCGAGAAGACACTAATTAATTAGGCTATCCACGCAGCAGTTTGCCCTAAAACCTCAAAACTCAAAGTATGTGGATATGTAGAACGTAGATAGATACCTTTGCAGAGAGAGTAGTCCCATCCACCTTGACTGTAGCATGTCTCATGTCCTCTGTACGGATAGCAAGTACACTCTATTTAATGCACACCAGTGAAAGTGCAATTCCCCTGGGCTCACTCTTGAAGTCCAGTTGCAGCATCTCCCCCAGCTCGTCTCTCCTCATCGCCTCCTTCACTCGAGTCACCTCGGGCTGACCGAGAAAGAGAGGGAGCGAAGACAGGAGAGAAACAAGATCATACACACATTTACCAGTGTCTGACTGCTTGCCTCTGGGAGTCTGAGGATGAAGAGGTGCTCTGCGTCTGCAGACATCTTTAACTACACCTCAGATTATGCACCGACAGTCAAGACCATCAGCCATGAAGCGAGCTACATAGCTAGCTAGCTCTCTGCGCGACCGCACCGATCGACCGCTCACCTAGACTGAATGCGCATGCGCGTGTGCTGCAACTTGTTTCTAGCTAGCTAGCTAGCTGCAGGCTGTGTGTGAAGCTTGAGGTTGTGTTGTGTCTGCGGCGTCCGCGTGGCAGCACGTTTCCCTGCGCTGCTCCGGCTACCAGGAGAGCTCCAGGGAGCCGTTTCTTCAGAGGTGAGGCCAACTCCATGTCGTGTGGGACTAGGAAGACAGTCAGCGTGGTGCTCGCGTGCCGTGCGGACTGTTTTCTCCACGGGGACCAGTGTTTGCGTGTGCGAAACTATTCATGTTTCGGAGTTGTGTTTTCACTGGTTTTGTTTGCTTTGGCTCCGGGAGTTTCAGGTGTTGAAACTGTTTGTGTTGGCACGTTTACCTACAAACGTTTGTACGGAAACACCACGTAACGTCTAGCTAGTCAGTTGTTAGCTAGCGCTGCTCCAGCCGTTGCCAGGGGGTTGAGTGTTTTAGTTGAGAGTTGTGCAACACGAGACGTCAGCTGGAGGCCCGTGGGATGAATATGGAATGCAGCGATCGCCGACCCGTAGTCCGCGGGGAGTTGTAAGCCGTAGCTGGGGGAGTGGATCGCCACTGGAAAGGCTACCGGCTTGACGGGTTCCGACACGCATGCCCGGCCTTTTCTAGTGCTTCGACGCTCCACTAGACACGTCGAAAAAGAGCGCGTTGTGCGTTCGCTGTGGTTTTTGAAGGAGCTGAGTTTGCTCTAATCTCGCTAAGAGGCAAAGTGTGCGCAAGCCCTCCAAGTCAGCGGCAGAGCCGCGTGCTGTTGTCTAAACTGAGAATTAGTCCCAATTTTCATTTCTCCAAAAGACCCAGAGTGTGAGTTGTTCTGTTGTTGAAAGGATTTCTGAAAATACCTTTCCATGTGCCTGGGACTATGCATTGTTCGGCTGCATGTGTTGGGTCAATCCAGAGAGCTGTTGCAGTCCTGGAAGCAGCCCTAGTCTTTTGGGTCCTCTCTAGCTGCAGCTGTGTTCTATAGAGACTCTATGATGAGGGTAGGTGGGTGGTGCATGGCGGGCTGAGGAGCCAAGTGTCTAGCAATCAGCTGAGAAACCAGCTGAGCAGGTTCTGGACCTGGTTTACTGTATGTCTCTGAGTGAATGAATGATCAGCTTGGCTCTGGACATTCCATCTACTTCTCCAAATTGAGGGAATTTGCACTCTCACAATGGTGCCCACTGCCTAGAGTGTGTTGTGTGCCAACTGTGTAGTGTGCAGGCACAAGCATGCAGTCGAAGAGCATGTGTGGGTGGCTAGAGTAGAGAATGACCTCATCTCCCCTGGGGATAAGATTAGGGGGGAGTCCCCTGGTAATTACCCCACCTTTCCTGCAGGTGCCAATATTCATTCCGGAAGTTTCCAAGTAGCTCACACAGAGGACACAATGCCGTCGCTGTGCAAGTGTGTAGTTGTTACTGCCGGGGGGCGTCCCAGGGACTTGATTCAATATTGTGTCGTTCACAGGCTCTAGTGGTGTATCTAGTATGTACCTGCACGTTGACTGCTCTTGCATTCTAGACGAGTGAATTTGATAGGAGTTGAGAGTCACTCTCACATGGTGTCGTATTCTGAACCCTGGGAGGTGTGTGGGGAAAGTTAGGAATGAAGCCAGGCTGAAGCAACCAGTTGTGAACTGGTCTTTCAGGCATACCAGTCTGACTGCATTCCCTTCTCAAGTTACCACCTATCCTTCTCTTATTTCCCCTGCCATTAGCACTTGTGTGAAATCTCATAACTCTGTCACTTGTCCCTCTCTCTATCTCTCTACACACAGGAGTAAGACCCGCTGAATGACTGGAGGATCTGGGTCTGGTTCTGGTTCTTACACCAGCTCTGAAACCAGCTCTGAAACCAGCTCTGAAACCAGCTCTGACACCAGCTCCTATTCGTGTAAACTACACCACATATACATCTATATTATCTCTATCTCTGTATGGGTTTATGAGAACACATGCACGGGGAAACAAGCAGAAAACGTTTCACCGGAATTTCCCACCCCAGAAATATATTAAACTTACCAGACGGACGTCAAGCTCCATAGCCCTAAAATACACCGCCATACACAAAGTAGTGGCTATGGTTATGTAGAGAGGTGATCTGAGTCTCTCTCCTAACACACAGGTCACACAGTGTTCCCTACTCCTACCAACACCGTGCTAGTGAACATGGATGATAGAGAAGGAGAGACTGCCCTGGTGACCGCTAGTCTCGCCATGGCCGTCATGGCCCTCCTGTTTGCTCTGGTAGTGACGGTCATCGTTGCCGTCATGCTCTACTTCATCGTCAAACTGAGGAAGGAAGTAAAGAGTCTTCGCTACTCTGGTGAGCTCTCCCCTCTTCATTTGTTCTTTGCCGTTCTTTTTTTTTCCTGATCCTGACTACAAAATGGAGGCTTAACTGCTCATTGTCTGTTCTCACATGCACGATGTGCTTTCTTGAAGCTAACTTGTATTACAGTCTTCCTTGTCCGTCTTTCTCCATTTCTCTGTCTTATCGTCTCCTTGTCTCTGCCACAGGAGGCAGAGGAGGTGCAGTGGCAAAGGCAGAGAACGGATCGTCTCACCTGGTGGCTGTCAACATACTCAGTGATTCCCTACCCAACACGTGAGTGGCAACACAACAGTAATGTGAAACTAACACTACTTACTTGCATAACATCAGCTAGGGACCCTAACTTGGGACAGTTAAGTAAACTCACTACAGTAGCTGCGTTGGGGGACTTACAGTATAGCTGGTGGAGTCAGTAATATGGGAAGCGAAACTCCGTGCTGGCACTTATGCACTTACATTACTGATAGCTGCATTGGGAAACTGAAATTAAGTCTTTAATAACTACAATGGATAGTGTATGAGTCTCCAGCTGTACTAGGAGGTGGGAGGAAGATTTGTAGAGTGTGGGGTGTAGGTCTATCCCATGGCAGTCTGTGAATACACAGCTCGGTGTCCACTGATAGTGAGCCTGGTTTGATAGCGGCATATCCTTACATGCAGTACTGCATCTCCACATGGTATGTACTGTGACTGTGGTTTACATGTGTGGGTGACTGGTGTACATTGTCCTACTGACCGCGGTTCTTTGTCTCTCTATTGCAGGGACACAGGGGACGAGAGTTTGGACCGAAAACCCACACCCCTCCCCCCTCCCGTACAAACAGTGACCACACCGGACCAAACGATACTGAAACCACCACCGGGAGACCAAAACCAGGAGGACCACACCGCACCGGCTAGAGTCAACTCCCCAAGAGATGCATACGACAATATCAACCTGAAGACCAGCATTCTGCCGCCAGAGTTGAGGACGGAGGAAAACCTAGAGGGACGACTGCTGGACCTGGCCGAGGTGCGGCTGCTAGAGGAGGCCGAGCGGAGGAAGGAAGAGAGCTACGAGGATATAGAGATGAGTTTGAGGAGAAAGGAAGAGGCTGTGCAGCCGTGAGGGATATGGCCGTCGACCTCGCTAGGAGAAAGGGGGAGGGGTTGGATGACCTGTACACGAACCCAGCCGATGCCATTGCGGATGAGAAAGAAGAGGAGGCGGTGAAGACAGCGGCAAAGACAGCGTCGTTTAGGAAGAAGAGAAAAAGGGGGAAGGATTCGTCAGAGGGTGAGAGTGTTTCGACCACGGAGTACGAGCCTGAACTGTATACCAGTGTGTTTGATCATCTGCCGAGTGGAGAAAGAGAGGTGGTGGCTCATCCTCAGACCAAGACAGGCGGTAGAGGGAGGAGCAAGAGTCCCAGCCCCAGCCCTCACGGTGGGAGGAAAAACCTTGGAGTTGGAGTGGAGGAGGAGGAGAAGGAGGGGGGAAGAGGGATTTCTGTGGCTACGAGGACATAGAAGACGACGCGTTTGCACGCTCCGCTCCCGCCACGGAATCCCCTCTTCTCCAGGGAGGTGGAGAGCTGGATGACCCCGTGACCCCTCGCAGGGAGGGAAACGGGAAGACGGAGCTGGCGAAGAGATACTCGCACCCGGCGGACCCTCCCGTCGCGACCGCGAGGCAGCGAAGGAGATGGTGGAAGTGAACCCCCGCTCCAGGAAACCTGTGACCCTCTCCAGCGGCCGCAGGAAGGGGAAGCTGCAGCGAGACACCGAGGAGGCGGTGGACGGGGAGAGAACAATGATGTGACGATATCTAAATCGGCCGGGTCCAGCCCAAATAAGGCAAAGGAATTCACCATTCAGTCCGAGGGTGGAGATGGACCCCAGGACTCGTATGCCATGGTGGACGTGTCGGGCAAGATTCGTTATCGTGCCGAGAGTGACTCCATGAAGAGAGAAGGGAGTGGGGTACCAAAACACTACACCACGAAGCAATGTCCTCCGGAGGAGACGGATGACCCCACCCCAGTGATTGTGAACACCTGACCTCCACAATACAACTAGCTGCCAATGTGTGATTACACTACACGTCTATTATTATTGCCCCTTCGGTTGAGTTCTCCCCAAACCGTCATTTTATACCCATATTACCTCGAGGATCCGAGGCCTCACTCTGATTAGGTGGAATTTTATCATGATTGTTTTCATATTCCTTCATTCCTGTGTCAGTCTCTATTTTTGTGTTTTGCTGTTTCTCAGTTTATTTACTCCATATTCCATATGCTTTTTTTATCAGAGCTGCAGTTATTTCACTTTTACGTGTTTACGTGTTATTTGTGATCATAGCCACAGTTTCCGTGGCTGAGTGATAATATGCTATATATTAGTGTGAGTCATTATTGAGATTTTCATCAACTGGTCCTTAGAGATACGCAGAGCACAACGAAACCGCTGAGAGCACGACACATGAGATAAATTGCGATTCCTATACTTTTCTCCAAGAGGACCTATGGACTAGGTCACAAAACACGCACACCAACTTTTGGTTTTGATGTTTCAAGAATGCAATTCATTTTTTAACATTTGAAATGCTGTACGTGACGTTTACGCATGTGAATTTTGTAGTTGCAGACATCGACAATTTAGACTTGCTTGCTTGCCAATTGTATAATCTCCCCATTGTACAACATCCTAAAAAAATAATTTGGAGTGCACCTCGTTACCAAGTTGTTGAGACATGCACAATAGTTAGGAGGTGCAACTAAAAGTGTTACACAGTTCAAGGTGTGAGGTTGGTGAGGGTGGTGAGGCTAGTGGAGACGCGGAGGTGCCTACTTCAGAAGTGAAACACAAACATGACACAAAATTGTGTGTGTCTTACAAGGTCTTGTCATAGTATGCATCTCTCTGAGCAACTAGGTAACAGTTTCAACTACAATTTTTTGGGCAATGATGCCTGTGGCTGGTTGGTTGCAACTTAACCCCTCCTTTTTTTCAACCTGGCTTCTGATAAGCATATGTGAGGGGGCATGGGAAAAGGGGGCATGGGAAAAGGGACCTATATGGTATTCCAGCCATATAAGTCCCTTTTCCCATGCCCCCCTCACATATGTAAAACAGCTTGTCCTTATCCTGGCATTGCTCTCTCTCTCTATAATACTTCTCTCTTACTGCATGTTGGTCATGTAATAGTCAACACTGTCCAGTTATTGATGTCATGGTGTAAGACTCTTGCAACATCAGACTTGTCCACTTCACCCTTCCTTACAAACCTCTTGTATTGGTTGAGCCTGGTCGCCACATGTAGGTTTAGCCTTATAAAAAATTCCAGACTTGTCTATATGCAAGGTGTGATGTCTAATTGTGCTACTCTTCTGATATGCTCTGAATATGTATGTGGAGTCTCCCTGTGAAGACCCAACCTTTTAGCTGCAGGTATAAGACTGCTCCTGAGAGGGCTCCATTGCACACACCACCAACCTAAGTCCCTCTGAACGTTGCAGAATGCATTATGTGATGTTCAGAGAAAAAAACTTTACTCTCTGCATCTTGTTTGCCACCGGTGTACAACCTGTGTATTGCTTCACTATCATAACATCATTTCTGTGCCAGTGTCAGAGTTCCAACTCTAAGTTGCTTGCACGTCGCAGGTTGCTGAAGAGTATGATCATAGACTTATCAGAAATAATGATGAAGACCGGGACTTCCACAGAACGACAGATGGAGCTTTATACAGACTAGGCTGCGTGACCAGTAGACAAAGAACTACACGACCATACACTAAGACGCTTCGTGTGATTCTCTCGCGAGTGTGTTGCCTTATAGATAGCACAGAGACTTGTTGCAGATCCAGATCGAGAGTAAAGTGATGCCGGGACAGTATACGTGGTTGGCTCGTCTCATTTTCCGTTCATGTGCCTACAAAAAAATGCGAAATCGTTGACACACTTATATAGGGGAGACAGCCAAATTTGGGAGTGATAGGGATAAGTGCAGCGAGATGGAAGACATTTCATTCCATTCTCCAACTTTAGTCAAAGCATTAAGGGATAGTTGGCTAGTCTCATTTTCTGTTCATGTATATATATACCCACAAAAAATGCGAAATTGTTGACACCATTATTAAGGGGGACGGCAAAATTTGGGGATAGGTGCTGCATGATAGAAGACTCATTTGGGGGGACAACAAAATTTATGCGAGAAAGGGACAGAGATAGAAGACATTATTATTAGGTGACATAAGGCAGAGCACTTTCAGCCCAGATAGTTTCCAAGAGCATTTGGTTTCTCTGATCCCCTAACTTACATAAGGGCAACACCGCCCTTTTTTGCGGCGTTGATACGATGGGGCGTTAATCGGGTGCGCTAGTTTTTTGTGCGCATGCGCATAGAAAGTACATAAGTGCACGTCGTCTTCACGGCTTTATTCACTCGCTGCAGCTCACTGGAAAACAAACAATGAAGCTGGGCTGGGCTTGTATTTTGCTTACGCTTGCTCAGGCTGGGCTGGGCGACATTGTAACACAGTGCAGTGATCCGGACGTTACGGCCCTCAGAGACACACTTCGCCAGTCAGCGTGCAAGCTTGTTCCAGGCCGAGGAAACGACACCCAGACGCAGATCTTCCGAGAGAGTGTGTATAAGAAGCATGGTCAACAAAGTAAGTTTTCCAGGGGTACGGCGTGGACGACATCCGTTTTCTTCCTTCGCAGATATTTTGTCTCCATTCTTCGCTTTTGTAAGCCTCTTCCGACCTAACCCAGCTCTGGTGTGGTGCCGCTCTCCCTGCTCGCTACGGTCTGCGAACATCACGTGGTGCATCAACATCGCCTATCTGGACAGGGTTGTGGAGACGTGCGTCAGGCTGGGGGAGGATGGGCAGATTGTCACTAACAGCACCTGCGAGGCGGAGCTGGTGGGCGTCCCAAGTGTACTGGACCTTCCCTCAGTAAGCTCAACATGTTGTGACCAGCCTACCCCCATGCAAATGACACCCGGTGTCTGCAGGTTTGTACGTTTGCAGGAGACACTGGGTGTCTTTCCATGGCCAACCTGGACTGGTTCTATGAAGGCTCTCTCATGACCTGCACCGTTGAGTCAGAGACCTGCAGCTCTAAGTCTTTCACAACTCTGCTCACCACAAGTTAGTCTGCAGGAGCCACTATATCACTCACTGACTCTCCTCCCGCTACAGGTGGCATTGCTCAGCTGCCAGAGTTCGAGCTCTTCCCTTTGTCTCCATTCAACATTCTCACCAGCAACCAGGTGGTCCTTCACGTAGAGCTCAGTTCTCCAACGGAAAGGATCACTGTAATCTGGCAACATAGAGACACTCTTCACAACCAATTCATCTATGAAGATCCTTTTTGTGTCAGTCTACACGAGGCAAGTTGTGTTTGCGACAGCTTGGGCTCCAGTAATTTGTGTCTGTCTTTTTTTAGGAATGTCAGAATGACACTCACCCCGGAGCAGTACTGTTGCGGCAGGAGAGGATCAGAGCTTACCGCACCACTCGCGTCGTGGAGTTAGATGGTTGTCAGGCCAGTTTCTTCTATCGCCTAGAGACCTACCTCATAATTGACAATGCAACTGCTGAGGACAGTGGTGAATACATTTTCAATTTGACTGTTACCCATACAGGATCCGATCCTATCACTGTTGCTCGCAGTGTCAATGTGTCTATCAGTAAGTGACCTCCTTCTCCCAGGTGTCCTCTCCAGCTAACACCTCTCAATACAGGCTGTGAAAACCGCCCTCCCGATCGAGTCAACTGCAGCAGCCTCTCTCCATCCGTGTACAAAGGAAACAACAGCTATTGGGAGTGTACTCTAACTGACCATCCCGGAGCCAACCTCGTTCTAGTCTTGAACAAGACCACTGTCCTCCAGCCTAGCAAACCAGGCACCACTTGCAGGAACCGCTCTGAAGTGGTCTTCTACGTGGAGCCAACACCGAAGCACACCTGCTACAGCAAGTTCAAGATGGTGGTGTTTGTCTGCTCAGCCGACTACAGTCTGGTGGGGGAGTACAGTGTGAGGAACAGCAGTGGCCACCGGGCTCCTGGGAACTCTGTCTTTGTGAAGGTGGTGGAGGGGCAAACTATCCCCAACTCTCATGGTTCCTTGAGTGGTATGTCTGTGTTCCACACACTCTCTCCCTGCTCAACAGGGTTCTCCTTAGAGCGCGTAAGCACGGCGCAGTTCCGCGCATTAGCTAGCACCCCCCACCCACACAGGGTACAGTGGGTCCTGGTTAATATCATACCCACGGTGAAAAATGATAATAATATGCCGGATATTCTACAATGCGGGTGTGTATACTGTGTATACCAATGTATACTTTGACCCAGATAGCACACAATGCAGTTTGTTTAGCTAAGCTAAGCTAGCCTAGCTGTTTACTAATAGCCCAGTTGCGCGTTAGGCAAAGAATTATTTTAATCCCGTGTGACGTCATTCCCGGTTGCTCCTGGTGGCCAGGAAAATGTATTGCAGTGAACGGAGAATTGTGCTTAGACTGATGATTTTATTTCCCAAGAACACCTAAGCTAAGTCCACCTCTGTTACTGTGGTATTTTTTGCGCATGATCGACCATCCATGGCTTCGGGCACCCACTGAGTGCATGAGCAAAGCTACATTCCAGTTATGTAATAATTTGTACAATGGCATACCATTTCCATGACGATTACATGTTTCCATGACGACCACATTGTTTGAAAAGCCTCAGGCACTTTTATTTAAAATTACTTCTTCACTCCTCAAACTTGCTAACTGTAGCACGCATGGAGGTGAAACTTGGTGCGCATGTTGTGTATTGCATCGTTTCGTTCGGACAGGACAACACGGTAGTGACAACGAGCTCCCGCAAGCTATAGGAGCTTCCTCCGCTCATTAACTCCCGTTTTTTAGAACACGTGCTCCGAGTGTTTTTTTATAGGGAGAACCCTGGGTCTGGGTCTGGTTCTGGTTCTGGCACTGGCACCAGCTCTTATTCAAGTATGTTTGAGTAAAATACACCATAATATATACATCTATAATATGTCTATACCTCTATCTCTGTATGGGCATACAACACATGTACACATATGGGGGGAAATTAAACACCCAGAATTTGGTAGCAAACAAGCAGAAAAGTTTCACCGGAATTTCCCACCCAAGAATTTTATTGAACTTTGCTTCCATAGCCCTAAAATACACCACCATACACAAAGTAGTGGCTATGGTTGTGTAGAGAGGTGATCTGAGTCTCTCTCGTAACACAGGTCCCACGGTTATCCCCACTCCTACCAACACCGTGCTAGTGAACATGGATGATAGAGAAGGAGAGACTGCCCTGGTGACAGCTAGTCTCGCCATGGCCGTTATGGCCCTCCTGTTTGCTCTGGTAGTGACTTGACTACTTGCCAATTGTATAATGCATCCTAAATAGTTAAAAAAATAATTTGGAGTGCACCTCGCTACCAAGTTGTTGAGACATGCACAATAGTTAGGAGGTGCGGCTAAAAGTGTTAGGTGTGAGGTTGGTGAGTGTGGTGAGCCTAGTGTTGACGTGCCATTGTGAAGGAGGGGGGAGGGGCGGTGATCCTCCGATTGACCTCGGCACAGTATTTCTCTGGTATACCGACAGCTCGGAGCTCTGCCAGCTTCCTCTGTTTGATCTCATCCAGTTTACGACGCCTGCACACACACCACACACACCAAGGGGAAGTTAACGAGTCATTGAAAACAAAAGTGGCGTGTACAACAGGAGACTGTGTATGCAATAACGTTGCCGAGAACAGAAAGTGTTCACCGTGTTAAACAAAACAAAGACAAAACCTCTTCTTCTCCCCTCCATTCCATCCTCCCCTCTCTCCCTCTATCATTTCCTCTTCCTTCTCTTTCTCCTCCCTCTCACTTCCCACACACTGCCCTACCTCACCTCTCCCTGGCTTCCTGATCCAGCTTGATCCCCTCCTGGAAGAAGGCTCTGCGAGCGGAAATCACCTCCTCTTCCTTCTCCTTCACCTGCTTCTTCACCTCTCTGGCGTGCTCCTGTCGTCTCTTCAGTGACGACTCCTGCTTCCTCTTGTCCTGTTGCATCATTTCCTGTTGTGCCCTGCATGTGAGAAACAATAGCTCACACTTACAGGTAAACTGGATGTAATAGTCAAATTCGTACCATGGGGATACTAGCAATACATTATGGGAAACAATAACCGGTCTGCACGTGACTTTTTAACACATGTAAACTTTGGATGACGGGTTTTGTGGCCCTCTCGTGATTGCGCAATTGGTTAATAGACTGGTGCGTATTTGGCGGAATGTGAAAGAAAGTGTGGGGTAAGGTACATGACGCTGTCTAGAGTGTACCAGGTGCCTGAGAAGTGAGGGAAGTAGTGACACGGTGAGACTGTAGTGACCTGAGAACTCTGTCAAACTCTTCGCGGTCTCTCTGTGCCTGGACTGCCAGGAAATGCTCCTTGTGGTGGATCTGGTCCTGCCTCGACTGCATCAACATCTGCTCCATCGCTGCCCTACATCACACAGAGTCTCACACAATGCATACACCAATGTTTTTGGAAGCACAGGCCCGAAAAAAGGTTGAAAAACACAACAGTTATGCAGTTGTTACAAGAAACTTGTGCATATACTGAATTTCAACCCCCTGCGACACAATACAAAAACATTTCCAAGTGTGTGTGCACTACTGCTAATGCCAGCTACATGCTCACTTCTTCTCTGCCTCCTCTTTCTGTTTCCTCCTCCACTCTCTCTCAAACGCCTCCTGTCGTCTCTTGGCCTTGACACTGTCTTTCTCGGCCTGCGTGTCCTGGGCCCGCTCCTGCTGGGCCCTCAGTCGAGACAACTCCATCTCCTTCTCCTGCTTCTGCTTCTCCTGCTCTCGCGCCAACTCCTCCTCTCTTTTCTGAGGGGGGAGAGGGGGAGAGAAGGGAGGGGAGGGGAGGGGGAATTAGAGGACTTTTTTGCAGAAGAAGGAGCTATAAAGGGTAGAAGACTACCATAATGGGTGGTTTAACATGTGTGTGTGTGTGTAAGTTCTACAAGGTGTGTACGTGTGTACAGACCTCTTTCTCCTGGAGGTATTGCATGAGTCGCATATCCTCCAACTTCTGTTGCTCTCTCTGCATGTCCTTCTGTCTCTGGATCTCCTGCAGCAGTCCGCAGACAAGACAATAGCAAGCTGTGTGCATATGTCGTACTCTACCGCTGAGAAGAACATTCCACCTCATGTATACGTCAACATTTTGCCCAAAATATCTGCCTCCCGACAAGCTACTCGACGTCTTGAGTTTAAACACAAAACTGAGCCTTGCACATTCTTTTAGTTTTTGCAGTAGACTGAAAAAAAACCTGTGTGCAGTGTGTAGAAGGCTCCATTTCTAATGTGACGTGCTCACACGTTAGGCACCGTAAGATTCTCAGAAGCTACGCAGTTATAATGGAGAGAGAGGTAGAGTGGACTCACATCGTTGCACTTTGTGACCTCCTCCATGAGGTTCCTCTGAGTCTCCCTCTTCCTCTGCAGCTGCTCCATGTCCTCCTCCCGGAGTTTCTCCAGGTAGCGGAGCATGGACGCCGTCTCTTGGTCCTTCTTCTCCAGGTCCAGCAGTCGCTGCTGCTCCCTCTCTGAGATCTGGGACCGTATTACCTCCACCCCTCTGACACACACAGAGAGAGAGAGAGAGAGAGAGAGAGAGAGAAGGTGAAGGTTAGTTGAAGAAAAGGAGCTCAAGTGGTTTTGCTCCACAAACTATATACACTTTCCGTCACATCTATTTCCTCTCTCGAAAGTTTCTTGCTATAAAGTGTACGTCAATAGCATTAAGACTATAGAGTGAGTTAATACATAAGCTTAGCTCACGTACTTGAGTCTCTCCATCTGCTGGTCTTTCTCTGCAATGTGGAAAGACGCACATGTACAACACCAGTCATACAGTTCTTGTTCAGCGGCCCTCTCACCTTTCTCCTCCGCCTCTCTGACACTCTTCACTCTGTCCACCTCCATCATGGCGTCCAGTCGTACCTACAGTCACCACAGGTAATCAACAGCTCTAACAACAGGGTCCTCCCCCCGCACCTCCTCTTCCTGCATGGCCCTCAAGATCTCCTCTCTCTCCCTCAGCTGGGCATCTCTGATGGCGTGGCACTTGGCATTCAAGATGGCCTCGTTCAGTTTCTTTATCTCGTCCTCCTGCTCTGCCAGTTGGGCCCTGGCATTGGCCAGCAGGTCCTTAGACTGCTCCTTTGCCTCCTGAGGTTGGACCACACTCTCTGTGACAAACAGCCTCATTCCCTCTTCCTATTCCCCCCTCTCACTCTCTTGCACACAAACTAGGCTGAGTATAGAATGAGAACACACTTTCTAAAAAAAAACTCGTAGAATGCCTCAAAAATATTTTCACTGCAACCTAAGAGGTGATTTTCTGGTTCATATGCAAAGTTTCATTTATTCTGTTAACTCCGCTTTTGTATGCATGCCAAGGTGAAGTTATGAACAATCTATGAGGGACCTGTTCGAAGTCAGAAGGCTTCTCGTTCTGCTTCCTCCTCATCTCCAGTTCCTGCATCTCTCTCTTCCTGGTGGAAGATGCCTTCAGCCTCTCCTCCCTCTCTGACTTAATTCTCGCCTCTCTCTCCCTCCTCACTTCCGCTGACAACACCTGCGCTCTTTGCTGGGGGACAACAGAGTTTCATTTCAGGGAAAAGTCAGAGAATTTCGTTCAGAGTCTCTCTTTAGTTCAACAGGATGGCCTAGTTGTCATAAACTTCTCTGTGCTGTCATTCGAACCTAAAACTTTATGTTGGTGGTGGTAAGTGTGGTGGTGTTGCTGCTCACCCTGATGTTGTCCAACTCTGTCTTCTCCAGTACAGTAGAGAGTCCAGAGGGATCTGGTGTACCAGGTACCCTGCGCATCATAGACTCAGTCTCACCCTCTCTTTATATAAACTTTCTCCTCTCTCTTCTTGCCCTATATTCCGTTTATTCCCCCCCCCCACCCTCTCCTCTCCCTCATCTCCCTCGTTATTCTACATAATTATGTATATATATACACTGTCCCCTTTTCCTTCCTCCTTCTGTACTCATCTCACTCTCTCCTCTTCCTACCCTTACTTGATCTTCCTGATGAAGTCTCTGGTGATGATCTCCACTACGTCAGGGTCACTCCTCCCCCTCCTCCCCCTCCCCCTCTCCCCCTCCCCACTCAGCACCGATGGTCTCCCGTCAGACAAGGATGGATCCCACGACCTGTTGCCACACATCTGCTGCAGCCTCGCTGGAGGTCCAAACAAACTCTCGTCCTGTGCAATTTGATATTATCATGAACACTATTACATTCACTTTTGATATGCATTCAGACCTGTTACATTGAAGTGCAGTATAATGTAGTTTTTAGCCATGCTACTCTATAAAAAATGTACGCACTTAGCTACTAATGTACTGCATCAGAGGGGTCTGTAGCTATAGCACTAAGGAACAAAGATCGTTCACTCACCACATTGCCAGATCTATTGACAAGCCTCTGTTTCTTGGCCTTGTGTGTCTTGAGAGTCACACCGCTAGCAGCCTGCGGGGAGCCACAGTTTGCTTCAGCTTCTCTCGTTGGCATGCAAAGAAATCTGCTCACCATAAGAGGTCTTCGTTGCAAAGATCAGTGACTACCGAGGAGGAGCTCAACGATCTACCGTAGTGACTTGCGGCAAGAAAGAAACGATCGCTTGATGTCCGTGCACAAGAAAGCAAGCGTGAAGCCGGCGACCGTCGATTTGTTGAGTAAAAGTCGTTACCATGACTACATTGGTCACATGATACTACGCAATGAGCACGTGCGTGAGACTAATGACGTCACCAGTGAAGGCGCGCCTGCGTACAAAATGGTCTTCAACCGTGATCCTCTGGGGATAGCGAGCTCCGTGTGCGTCTACATCCTGCTCCTGTTCGGTGACTACGCCATCGTCTATCATGTCCTGGAGTACGGCCAGCACGAAGGGTACGGTAGAGTCAAAACTCCATAGGTTTCTCTAATTAGTCCCCACCATGGGCGTGAATATGCATCTAGCAAACGGGCTGTAGGCTGCCAAGCGCGGCCTTACCCCTTCTCCGACCTCTCTCTGCTTTCTCCCTCTCTCTCTACAGTCTGGGCAGATCATTTGGAGCTCTGCTGTCCCACTGTCTGTTTGCCATGTCCATTGTCTGTCATCTCAGAGCTTCTCTCACTGACCCTGGTGAGCAGTGGGACTCATATACCACTCCCTCCACTTGGCCTCCTCCATGCACTCCCTACTTATAGCATGCAGAGCCCACACTTTATACCATGGTCGGTGGGGGAGGGTAGGTGTCCAGTTGAGGTATATTAGTGGGCCACCCCATATGTAGTGTATAGTGTAGCTCTGGCCTGGGAAGGGGGTGGTACAGTATAGTATAGACTAAAGTGTGTAATGTACTACTGCTGTAGTTGTGTATGTGTCGGTGTTGATGAGGGTTGTGCTGGCTGCAGGGTACGTTCCCCTCTCCAAGACAAAGATAGACTTCTCCTCAGACCTGGAGAAGACGGAGTCGGGACAGAAGAAGAAGAAGAAGAGAGTAAGACACCGTCCACTATAAGATCTAATACTGTACTTGTTGTTGATATTGTTAGGAGCCACCTCCCATTGGTGAGTGGACAGTTTGTCACAGATGTGAAATATACAGACCTCCCAGATCACACCACTGCAGGTGAAACACGCATATATTTTCCTCCAATCTCGACGGAGAAACATCTTCAAATTTGATACCTTTATAACGTTTTCTGTTGGGGAAAATCTACTCGGTTGCAATAGTTCTTCTCCTTACTAGTGCATGTGTATGTGGTTTTGTTTGTGCAGGAAGTGTGGTAGATGTGTGAGGAGAATGGACCACCATTGCCCCTGGTAAGCCCCCTCCTCCTAGATCCCTCTTCACCATCATCCTCCCCTCCCTCTCTCCACAGGATCAACAACTGTGTGGGGGAACTCAACCTGAAGTATTTCTTCCTCTTCGTCATGTACTCAGGTAGCTACTTCTGGTGCTCTCTATTATAGGCAACCTGTTCTTCTGGGTCACAGTTGGGAATATCTATATTCTACCTGATGTGTGTGTATAGGCTTTAGCCTATTTGGCATTCCTGAGATGATTCTAGTATCTCAGCTAGTCACTATGACAGCAACTATGCAACCACACACCTAGAGTAATGGGTCTTTACTGTCTTCTTTCTCCTATCAATTTCCTTCTGTCCACACACCCTCTCTCTCTGTGGTAGGTTTCCTGTGTCTGTATGCAGCAGTACTGATAACAGTGGAGTGGCTCTGGAATAGAGAGGAGTCGGCCCAGGACTCCACCACCGACAAGTACATACACTCACATGACTGTCATGTGGTTGTCGTGTGATCCAATCTCTACCTGTAGGGTGATCACTGTGATTGTGTTCTTCGAAGCAATGACGTTTGGTCTGTTTATCTTAGTGGTGGGCTCGGGGCAGGTGAGCACTCTGTGTGTATAGTTTCCACGAAGTAAATGAGTATACTAAGGAGATATCCATTGTGTCTTGATACCTATTCATCTGTCAGTGCATGCACCTGATATTGTAAATGTCCGTGAAAAATTGCAGCATTCTCTCTCTCTCTCTCTCTCTCTCTCTCTCAGACGGTGGCAGTGTTGTGTGATCGTAATGCCATCGAGATCAAGAGGTACGGCCATCCAATGGGGTTCCCCAAGACACCCAAGATGGCCCTGGTTCAGCGGTCTGCGGAAGAGGTCTGTTATTACAAAGTTGGCAATCAATTAGGGACTTCCCTTCGTTATAACTTCCCTCAACAACTGTGTATAATTTATGCACTGAGTATTAGTACGACTAAAAACTATGCAGTATATATGCACTGGACTTTTCACCAAACTGAGCTGAAACTAACTGCCTTCCTGTGGACTTTTTGACGCACATTCATGTATCTGCAGGTCCCAGACTTCTGTGGCTGTTGCCTTGTATCAGTCCCCGTATTCCAGACCCTGTCCCTCCAGCCAAACTCTCCACCAATCTCTTCAACGGCCTGGTTCAGACTGTCTGAGTCTCTCTCTCTCATGCATTCCTCCCTCTCTCAGTCTCCGTGTTCGTCTATTAATTTTCTTCTGTCACCTTTTTTATGTGGATCAAGCAACGTTTTTGTCATAAATCGTATGTTTGCGCGCATGCGCACGCAGTGACGATATGCGCGCGCCGTCGAAAGCACGGCGCTTGCGCGCGCGCGCGCATATATATAATAATATATATGCACAGCCTAGCCTCCCGCGGCCCGGCGCCGGCCGGCGGGCGGGCTATATATAGAGCTCGAGAGAGCTAGCGCGCGAGCGAGAAATTAAGCGTGGCCGGCTCCGCGCAGGCTTCCGCGCGCTCGAATGCAATCACCAACGTTTGATAAGTTACACTAGCCGACATACAATAGTTTACACAGACATTCAGTTATTGAGAAAGAGTGCAGGATTTTTCTGTAGCCAAGTCTCTCTCCCTTGCCTCCCACAATGCACATCCACACAAGTCACCAATCTCTCCCGACTCCCACTCTGGTACACTGGCACCGAGAGACACTCCTCTGGGGGGTAGGGGGGCGGAGCTTCACTCGTCACCCAGGCAACCGTGCATGGTGGCATGGCAACCACACTAGGGGAATCATGGCTGTTCTCAGTGAGTTTGGAGCCGTCAAACGAACATCCTTCCAACTGGACCCCAGCAATCTATAAGGGCAAATAAGTAGCTAACACTTTTGTTGTAGGAGCTATAGCTGACTAACTTTGATTGACAGTTTAGTAGCTGGGATTCCGGTTGGCTTCCATGAGCACACCAACTTGAGACTGTCCATGCTACACTTCATTGCTCTGACACACAGAAATAGGCCGCCATTACACGGTGAAGATGTGTGACATCTCAGCAAACCTGGCAGTCTGCTGTCTGAGTGCATTGAGGAAGGTGTCGGGATGGAAGAGCTCAGAGAGGTCCAGAGTGTCCTGGAGGACTCTGCCCTCCCTCCCTCTCTCCTCCCACACCCCCAGAGCCAGGGTCTTGCCCACCAGAGACCTCAGGTAGAGAGCTGGCTCCTCCGGCCCCTCCCATTCTCTCAACCACGACACTGGCACCTGGATAGCAAAGTGGGAGGAACGCTCATAGACCATCAGTAACTACTCCACCTATAATGCAACATTTGATGTCGTTCATTCTTTGGCAGTGACCATAGCAAAAGCATGAATCGATGTAACAATGAATCTAGTCAGGGCAGGATGCAAACTGGTAGGAATGTGGGTTGATTTCCAATCATCCCCACCAGCTTTGCACCCAGGTCTGTTACAATGATGTAACATGCAAACACTCGCACACGAGGATCCTATGTCATCCCGCAAAGACACAAACAAACCACACAATTCCCTCACCTCATGTCTGAGCAGAGCTCCAGCCAGTCTGTGTACGTCAGTAGAGAGGAGTGAGGATCCTCTGAGGACTCTGTTGAGACTGGCCAGACTGGAGTGGACCTTCTGGACCAGCCTCACAGCGTTGAACCTCTCCAGAGAGACAAAGGCCAGCACTGGGGACTCCAGCTTGTCTGATGGTGGAGACACCTTCTTGGTGATCAACTCTGAGCCCTGGGGGTGGAATTCCACACAACCGTAGATTATTGAAAATAGTGGAAATATGCAAGTGTATGATGTAACCTGATTGAGTTTCTTCCAGAGGTTGAGCAGAGGTGAGAGTTCGGCAGACCACACCTCCCTATCAAATCTCTCGGCACTGCCCTCTGCTCTGGCTACAACTCTCAACTGACTCAGAACCTGCAGCAACCACCACCACCAGTGCCAAATGGCATAAGGTATATACATACACCCAGAGAGGCACTTTTTAAAAAATAAGCACGGTATTATCGTTGACATACACCCCATCACAATTAATGTAACACAACCCACACAGACCTTGGAGCTAATGGTTCTCTGCAGAGACTGCTCAATGTTGGCAGGGAGACCAAAGAGGGCATGGCTGTCAGTGTCAGGGAGGGAGGAGATGAGAGAGAGGTAGTCCCGCCTCACGTGGGACACAGGGAGAGATCCACACGGCAGAGCCTTCCCTCCACCTCTCAGTGGAGACATATTCTATGGAGGATTCATGACAGGGGAAGACTTATCCTCAGCATTTTTATTGCAGACATAGTAAGTAAGTAAAAGTTAATGCTATGCATACTTAAAATCCATAAAACTGTTTTAAATTGGGCTCTTCTGTATTTGCATTGTTGTGCTTGTGGTTAACACTAAATTATTAATGGTATTCACAATGGTTTGGTTCCCATGGTAGTGGTAATAGACTCACATGTCCAGAGAGGACGGTGCTGTTGAAGAACTGCACCAAGTAGGATGTGAGCACTCGCATGTCATAAGTGTTGTCAACACGACCTCCGTATATTGCGTTCTCCATCAGCCCATGCATAAAGTCCCACTGAACAGTCTCTGTATGAAGAATAAGAAGTTGGTCAAACACAACCAGAGCTACGAATATCTGAACACCCCTTCCTTTACTTGCTTGTCCCACAGTATAGTTTTGGCCAACCGTGTAACAATTGTACCTGATGTGTCACAGAGTCTGTCAATAATGCTGGCCCCAGCCCTCAGGTCAGAGAGAGAAAACTCGTAAAACTTGGACCAGCCCTGTGGGATGAGCATACGGCGCTCCTGGACCACTGCGTGGAACCATGCCAGGGCAAACAGAGCCTGGGCCCGGACGGCAGAGTGGCCCTGCTCCACGTAGTCCTTGGTCCACGACTCGTAGGTCCTCTGGAGGTTCCGTTTGACGCCGGGCGGAGCCTCGTAGGTGACTTTGAGACTGGACTGGAGGAGGATGGGAGGAAACTTGGGGTGGGTCTCTGTGGTCAGCCACAGTCGGAACCGCTCGTGGGGCTCCAGACTGTTCAGCTCCTTCTCCAGAGATGGCAGCCAACCTAATGGATAGCGAACACACTTCCAGACTCACAAGCTGTTCCATCTTATTCATAGTTCCAGGAAAAACACATTTTGGGGAAGTTGCTTTTATTCTGTAACACTGGTGTTTTGAGCTATTCATATGCACATTATACAGAGAAGGTAAGTGCAAGTGCATGGTATTACGTATGACCGTACTGGTGACAAGATGTAGGTTCTTGAGACAGAGCCAGTCTCCATTGATGGAGGAGTCTCTCAGTAGCCGCAGAGCCACATCAGCCTGGCCTTGACCCATTGCCACCTGCATTGACACACACAGAGAATTTCACACTCTGCCTTTAGTCACAAATCTTGAAATAAAAATCAACTGCACCTGGTGAAATCTCTCCCCTCCCACCACACTCTCTGCCAGCTCCTGTATCTCCTGAGAGGGGTCTGCCCCTGGGGATATTATCACCAATACTGGCTCCGTGGCCAGAGTGTCCACCTCGTAGAGTCTACGGAGGTTGAGGGTGGCTGGAGACATCTCCTTGAGGCTGAGAACCCGCATGGCAAACAGCTCCATGGCCGACTGTAAGCGATCGGGTCGCAGTGCCTTGATCACCAGCAGCTGCTGGAAGGCGGTGATCTTCCCCACTGCAAGATGAGGAAACTCTCTCTCGCAGTGAGGGTGCTTCACAAAGGCCGACCAGGCGTCTCTATTGTGGAGACCCAGACTGGAGTAGAGGCTGGGGAAGTTTGACTTGATGTGGTTGATCTCCACGGCCTGTTCCTGGCTGCACCATGAAGGAGCGCTCTCCTTCATCTGCTTGATGCTCTCCTGGCGTCGGATGGTGCCTGCAACCAGCTGGCCGGTGAAGGCCTCCCATTCGTTGGGCTGGAATAACTGGGGCTGCATCCCTTGAGCCAGGTGGAGCGCAAACATGAGACGGTCCGCCTTGAAGAGGGAGCGACAGACGTACTCATACACCAGAGTCTGCATGGTGGAGGTGAGTGTGCGGATCCTCAGATCAGTGTTTCCGATGTCCTGCTTGCTTGGAGGGCCCTCTGGAACAGGCGAAGGAAAGATGAGAGACTGAAGCTGTACATGTTGTTGAGTTTCGTGAGGTCGCTTATGACAAAGTACAGCATGCTACCAAACTGTGCCAGTGGAAGGTAACTGTCTCTTTCCTTGTCTAGAGAGGCCTGAAGCTCTTGTGATTCTGCAAGGGAAGTAGCGATGGTCAAACTCTTTGCCTTTGTCTCATTGAGAGAGTGAAGCAGAGCTTTGTTCTCCAGAATATTTCCCTCTGCTGATGCAAGTTCTTCCAAGAGAGATTCCTCGAGAGATGACAGTTGGACTTTCAGATCTTCCTCTGCCTTCAGCAGCTCTGTCTTCCTCTGTTCAAGATCAGGTTTCTCATTCTGGATGGTGGAGGCAAGCAGCTGGGCTCTAAGACCAGCTCTGGTTGTGGTGAAGTTGACCTTTGACACGACACTGTCAATGTCAGGAGGGATGACTGGTTGAGGGTCACGAGTGGTTAGAAACAGACGGAAGTCTTCGTTGTAGTCGATCACCTTATCTCCGACCTGAACCACGAAACGTGGACCCTGGCTCTCGAGGTCTCGACGGACGAGAGGATAGAGAAGAGGGCTCCACTCCATCAACCTCCTGAATTACCAGGGTCTTCCCAAACCTCACGGCCAGCTCCAGAGCTGTGGTGAAGTTAGAGTCCTGTTGGTTGATGACCTCCAGCCGCGCGTCCTTCAGATGGGTCTTGAGCCACTCGGTTGCTCGCTGGGAAGGGTCTATGAGAAATGGAACCAGCTCTCCCTGCACTATCATCAGTGCATTCTCCATGCTGTACATCGTCCGACGGAAGACCTTCGGCTTTCCACTTGAGCTGCTCACTCTCTGTGCTCAGGAACTGCCGCAGGTTAAAAGACTCCAGTCCTGTGGTCTCGACCCACTCAGCTATCTTGGTTCTCCTCTCATCCTCTGGTGACTTGCTGAGGTACGTTATGAACCCTGCTGCAAGAAGACTTTTCCATGGAAGTTGCTTCAAGTCCTCGTCCAACTCCCCAACCTGGTCAGACCATCGCCTATGTTCACCTTTGAGTTTACCGACCAGGTTTCTCAGCTGCCGAAATGATCTCTTCTTCTTTTTCCACTTCAATGCGAAGTTTTGCAGCCTCTGTGGTCAACAGCTCGAACCTACCCTTCATCTGCTGGACGTTCTGGTCCAGTTCTTCCAAGACTCTCGCCAGCTTTCCCAGCTTCTTCTCTGAGCCTCTATGTTCTGGCTCAGAGCGGCTTGCTCAGCCTCGAGGGGACCGATCTTTCAGAACGTACGAGAAACGGACGTTTGCTTTGACCCACGCAGCGAGGGGAACGGCAGCAGCACTGGCCCTCTTGGCTGAGGCTTGCTCGAAAGAGTGCTTCTTTGTGTGGAGGAGCTCTTGCACATTCTCTCTTATCTCGGGAGTTATTGCCCGCGAGTCAAAGTTCTTTATCTCTTCCTTGACTCCCCTGCGAGCCAAGAAGCTCCTCATGCTGCCCCAGGTGGTGTCCAGGACACCCATGATTCTCAAGACTCCCTCTAGAATGTCCCTGATCACCTCCGGTGGGGCACGCAGGGCTCTGATCTCAGAGAGTCTCTTGCTTGATGTTACCCACTGCCTGTTTTGCCTCTCGAACGAGCGGCTCGATTTCAGACAGCTCAATGTCGATTGCCTTCTTTCTCTTCTCCAGTTTGATTCTCTCTTGAGACATTTGCTGTGTGAGGTCCTCCATCTTTCTCTTCTGGTCCGTGGCACTCTGCATGCTGACTGTTATCTCCTGCAAGGCTGCATCTGCTCCCTCCTGTTTCTCGGCAAGCAGAGTTCGCTGCTTGGCTGCCTTCCGTTTCAGTTGGTCAACGAGCGAAGTTGCTTCGTTTAGTTTCGAGACACCAGCACGTAGTCGAGTCTGTTTCTTACCTATGATCTCTTTGTGCTTCGAATACACCGACTTGTAGGTCTTGAGGAATGCGATGTAGCGTCGCGGTGTGCCACCTGACGGGAGACACGACTGATGAATCTTGAGAAAAGTCTTCACCAAATCCTCTCCCCCGGTGATGGGTCTCTGAGCTACCTCTGCTTGTCTCAGGAGCTTCATGCCCACGACATTCTGGAGGAAGAGTCGGGGGATCCTCTGCATGCTCTGACTGGACCACCCCTCCATGGACTGGAAGGCACAACGAGTGTAGAAGGCAGGATTGGCCTTGCAGTGGACTGTGAAATCATCTGCCTTTGAATCCATGATGAGGACCACGTGTAGGTTGGTCCTGACTCGGTGGGCAAAGTAGCTGAGCAAAGTTCCCCTGTAGCCTTCCTCTGACATGGCGTCTCTCAGAGGAGATAGGAGAGACTCCAGTTCCTCTGGGGAGAAGAGCCCCGGGACCTCTCCAGAGCTGAGGAGACTGTTGACCAGCTCCAGGTATGTAGACTCCAAGACCTGGTGGTCCTCCAGCAGGTACACCACCTCCCTCCCCTCCACACCTGCTACCTGCATCACCTGGGGAACAATCACATACACATCCATTTGCTGTGTCTTGTTTGAAATCCTCAGGACAATCCTATTCGTTGGGGTAAACTTGCATGGTATTGCATTAGGTATTGGGTGTCTAAGGGGTAGAACATTTCAAAGGGACTAATCTTCCACTATATCCTACTTAGACAGGTATATTATAATTGACGGTTATTAAGAGGTACTTACACTTTTGAGGTCATTCTTGAAGGTCTTGAGAGTGTAGCTGCGGGAGATGTGGGGTGTGGTGATCTGTAGCTGGTGCATGTGGGCCACCAGTCGCACAGCCGTCCGTCTCCCAACGCCACTCTGCCCACTCAGCAGCAGAGATCCTCCGGGGGAGGTGAGGACTCTGTCCACTCGCGCCATGTGTTCCAACACCTCTCGAAACAGGAATATGTCGAGTTCTATGTGTTCACGACCTGAGAATAGAGAGACAGAAAACGGTTCACTCCTGTACACATGGTACAGGGAAATGTGTACCATAAGATATGATGGCTTTGGCGACCATTTCTTCCATGTCTGCGCAGGCTAATCGACCGAGCTTTCGACCAAAGGAGAGAGAGAGATCGGCAGTCGAGGGTGAATGGCCCCAAGTGACATAGAAACTATCATTGGCCTCTGGAGTGCTGGCCAGGTCTACAGACCAATCAGTCTGCAGTACTGATGACAAGATGTTCTCGAACTTGTCGTGAGCTTTGTCTCCGACTAGTCTGTCGCTGAAGATGCGGCGAGCCTCGTACGCCCACATGTGCAACAGGAACACTGCAGGAGAGCATTAACACAGGCTCTAGGAGTATAATACTGTCTGCATACATGGAGTGGAAGTGGAGTCATTCTGCAGAGGGTATCTGAGGAGTCCGAGGACCCAGTGGGTGAGGTCTCGTGGTGTGAAGACATAGTGGGAGTGGACATCAGCTGTGAAGGCCTTACGAACCTAAGAGAGGGGTAGAGATGACAATGGATGATACTACACTGCAATAGATGTCTCACCTGCTCATACACATGGACCATAGAGCTTGCTAGGGTGTGGACTCTGGAAGTGTTTCCCCAGACAGGGTGAGAGGAGAGAGAGCTCTGGAGCACTGGGTGGAGGTAGGTCCCATACACCGTCTGAAGCTGGTCGTGGTCTGGATACCTGTGGTGAATGGGAGAGCATGTGGTAGTAGTCAAGGTTGGCGGTGTTGACTTGGTACCCAATGCTGCAGATCCTGACGATGGAGGTGAACCGGGAGGAGAGAGGGTAGCGACCGAGGGTGGAGCCAGGGTTCATGGAACCCACAATCTGGACTCCCTCGAGCCCCACCCACTCCAGCTGTTGATCGTGGAACCCTCGATAGGTCAGTACCTGGAGGACCAGCCACAGGAGAGAAGAGAGAGAGAGTTAGGAGAGCCCTGTGAGCCGGTGTGTCTCTGTCAGACCTGCTGGAGGAAGGCAATGAGCTGACTGGTGCCCCACTTGTCCGGTTTGGGAAGGTTGAGGTCCTTCAGAAACAGAATGAGTCTCTCGCAGTCTCGCGGTCGATACACGCGACCGGTATTGGTCGATATCACCATACAGACCTTTGTATTCAGAGACACACAGTACACACATTGTCTATATAGTTGACTGAGACTTACCTGAGCCAGTTTCTGGAGGACGTGAGTGGCAGTGGTCTGAGCACTGCAGTGGATGACAGCCACCTGCACCGACCGCAGCTCTGAAAAACTATGACGTAGCAACATCCTTCAGAAAAGACAGAGAGAATAACGTCATAATATCCCCTCAAACAATAGGGTCTCACTCTTTCCCACAGCCTTCAGGCCCCACAATGATGAAGGAGTGTTTGTTGTTGGTATGGAGCCAGGACTGGAAGGAGTCCTGGTTCCGCTGCTGGTCTGGAGTCCGGATCACTGGGAGGGCCCCTGAGCTAGCGAGTTCAGACAATGTCAAATTGTCCGGTAACTGCACAAGAAGGAAAATGGCACAGTAAACCAAACACACACACAGGGCCACACGTGTTGTGTGTATGATACCTCCAGTTGGTAGGTGGCTAGCTTCCCAGTTTCATGGTCATAGTAGGTGTCCAACAGTCTTCTGGAGTCTGGAGGAATCTCATGCGTCATGTGAAACACCTGAGATGGGGGAGATAAAAAGTAGATCATGGTGGCAATATTTTGAGAGGTAGCCTTACTTCTTTGGCGAATTTTTCCCTGGTGGGTAGTGGAAGATTTCCGCCCAGACCCCTCACGAGAGCACAGGCAAACTCTGCCTTACTGGCCACACCCACAAGGTGTGAGAGTCCGTTCATGGCCACACCCACTACAGTTGTGTTGACGACAAGGTCGCCACTCCTAACGACCCAGTCCAGAGCCTGGTGGAAGTAGTCTTCGATCCACCCCTCCAGGGAGGAGAGGGAGGGAGAAGGAGGAAGGGACTGGAGCCAGCCGGTCACCAGAGCCTTGATATTAGTGTCCTCATCACTGGAGACATGAGGCAGAGAGAGTAGCATTAATGATGACTTGAAATACTTAGGTACAGTAGCTTTCCGCAAGATGTTATTGTGTTTGCCTTATTCCCAGGCCTTCATTTTTCCTGCTACATTGTACATGCAGTGATAAATGTAGCATTATGCATGCAGGACAGTGTGTGGCTTGTAGTGCTGGATGTGTCGACCTCATGAATATCATTCCCATGCGAGAGATGGTGGCAGGGGAGGCACAGGAGAGGTCGTGGGACTCAAACAGGAAATTGACGTTTGGTCCAAACTGGATCCTCTCCCCCGAAGGCATGGTGAGGAGACGATTGTCGTCCAGTACTGAATTGAGGGACTCTATCCACTCGGGGTCGATGTCTCCGTCACAGACGATCCAGGAATGGACCGAGGACGGCTCCTTCACCACTCCTCTGGCGGAGAATGTGAGGACACCGTCTGTCCATTCTCTCGTGTCAATGTCTATGTGACCTAGCAGCTGTGGGGCGAGGAAGAGGAGGATGAAGTAAATGATTTACGATGGCGTAGGCTTATCAGAGCCCCGTGAAGAAGATGCCTCTATACCTGTGAGCGTGGCATGGCCTTGGGGTTGAGGACTGTGTGTTTGACGGAGCTGCCCATGTGGACGAGAGCAGTCTTCAGCAGGTTCCAGACTGTGGTCTTCCCAGAGCCGGAGGGACCGACAATCACCACACCCATCCTCTGACGAAGCTGTGTGTAGAGCTCGAGTGCCTTGTGGATCTGGAGAGGAGAGAGAGAATAAGAGCTGCTGGGCTTGATTATGTGCTGCTAAAAATACGAATACATGGAGCTCAAGAATAACACACAAGTTTCATGAACAAAACTCAGTTACAATGTAGCAGTAGCAGTTTAAAATGTGGAGCCTGAGATAATTTCCAGAATTCAACATTTCCAGAGACGTGAGACACAAACGGAGCCAGTAGCATGCTCAGTATGATCTCCAGCAGAGTGACGTGTACTGCAGACCTGTCTGTCAATGACGACCAGGTTGTTGGCCCTGCTGGTCTCCCTCAGAGCTGCCTCCAGAGCCCCGTACTCCACATCTCGGAACTCCACTCCAGTGAACACGTCGCGGACCAGGGCGTCGAACCTCTGCCGGTCGGCAAACGTCAGCTTCGAGAGAGTGTTCAGCCTCAGTACTTGGACCACCACCCTCACCTCCACCTCCGATGACACTGTGGTGGGAGGAGGGGAGAAGATCCCATGCAAAATAGTCCTTCCTTTAGCCAATGTGGCCAGTAAAAAGTTGATCATAACACTCTACGTGAGATACTAGACACCCTGCCATGCCATCTACCACATCTATACTGCTGCCTAAAGTGGCTATACTTCTTGCAAAGTGTTTTGTAGGCAATGCAGTACAGCGATTGGATATTTGGCAAAAAATAAGGCAATCCCTACTCAAAATCTATCCAAATCAAATTTCCTACAGCAAACACAGCAAGATGTAACATTCTCCACAAAAGATGTTCAGGTAGAGAGAAGTTTCCACCTCAGACCTCTGTTCTGGTGCTGGTCTTTCTTCTCCGAGTCCAGTAGAGAGCCAGCTCCTCTGAGAACCGTCTTGAGGGCTCTGAGACCCCAGTCATAGTGCTGCTGGGGAGACAGCATCTCTCTGTGGGGAGTGATAGTGAAGAAATTGGGAGACATGAAACAGTCTCCAAAGCCAGATGCCATCAGTAGCTGTAGGCTCACCTGGAGAGGTTGAAGACGGCCACCAGTTTCCTGCCAATAGTCTTGGCCTCTTTGAACCCCTCTGAGAAGAGGATGACCTCCGCAATCTGGTCGTTGTCGGGACGGGACATGGCGACCGGTCGGAACAGCTGCTTCAGGTTGTCGGGGAGCTTCTGTCTCCCTCCGTAGCCCTTGCCAGCTGGGTTCATGGTGATGAATATCCCAGAGTTAGGGTTCAGGTCCACCTGGTCAGCGAGTGAGGTAACAAATTATCAGCTAGGATGGTGGCCAATACAGTGATGATGACAATTTCCATGATATATGATGCAACTTTGGTCTCTGAGACAAGGTTGCATGCAACTTTAAAAGTTACATGAAATATGAAATATAAAGCATTTCTGTTGCACGCAACATATTGCACGGGCCCACCAATGACATAGGGACACCTCTGAATAAAGGACACTTTCGATGTCCTCGTTCAGAGGTTGCACTGAGTACCTCTCTGCCCAGTAGAAGGCAGGAGGGGGAGCGTCCCCTGAGAGCTGCCTGGATCGTCTGGATCTGCATCGAGACAGCAGACAGCACCGCCTCCTCCAGTCTGTTGAACTCATCGAAGCAGCCCCAGGCACCGCACTTTATGATCCCAATGAAGATACGACCCATGCTCTTCACATCTATTCCCTGTATGTACATAAGTGAGGGTATTAAGTTGCATAGAACTGAAGAAGTCATTCCCAAAGCTATGTGTGGAAGAGAGAAGAATTCCCTGCTTGTCTTTCTTTCAGAAGTAAGAAGGGACTTCTCTCTCTCCACGCATTAGCTAAAACATTACCTTTACTGATGGCTTACCAGTAAACAACTCAGCTACATTCTCACCTCGTCACAGTTGAAGACGAGTACTTGTCTTCCAAACAGGCCTCCCAGAGCTTTCACTGACTCAGTCTTACCGGTTCCTGCTGGACCATATGGATTACCCCCCAGACCCATGTGCATGGCTGCGTTAGAGAAAGAGAGGAGGTGAACAAGTGAGAGCCTTGGCCGTGAGTGTTGAGCTGACCTTGTGTGAGAGTGAGGTAGCATTTGTCAGTGAGTGGAGTGTGGACCAGTTTGCCGGCATTTCCCTGGTACTCATACGTGTAGTCAAACTCTGCGTCTACCATACGCAGCACAGCATGGCCTGTGCAACAGGTACAACAACAGCAAAACAAAACGCAGTAATAATGTTTTTTATTCCCTAGCTAAGTACACATAAGTGGCAATTTCACTAGCATACTACGCAGGAGGAAAGAAAAGCCTAAGCATATCACATGCATGAAAAATTATAAATCTTGGACTGACCATCTTTGAGGTAGTTTCTGAGCTGTTTCTGCCAGAGCCAGTGGGTGTGGTCTCTGAGATCAGGCCCCGCCCCAATCAGCAGACGAGTGATGTCGATGTTGTGGATGGTGTCCAGTATCAGAGCTTTCAGTTTCAGCTCCAGCACATGTTGGGTTGAATCAGACTGTGTGGAGAGAATCCATCACATGTTGGGTTGAATCAGACTGTGTGGAGAGAATCCATCACAAGTAGTAGCTACCAACGGTGCAACCCAAGTGGTGTAATCTTTAACATCCTACTCCGTTATCAACAACCCTGTACATAATAGCTGTTCCATTCTCCAATAGGAGCACATTATGAAGCATCTGTCTCATGTACGTATGAATGTGTTGTCCTTATTTTCTAACTCAGACAGTTCTCCTAGAGGAAGGCTCACACTGATATCGGCGTTGGTGTAGATGTCCATTGGGTCTCCAGCTCAATTAGTAGCTCAGCCAGCCTCCCCCCACAGCAATCGCTGCATCACACCTCTACGTGAAGAGCACCTGCTCAGCCAGACACAGGATCTGCTGTGGGTAGCGCAGTCGATCTATTCCCCTCCTCCCTCACACCGTCCCCTCAGTCACACACTCCACCCAGCAGTTGTGTGAGTGTGGACTGCATCTGTTGCGCTAGATCACTCAGCAAACCTGTGAGGGAAGAGGTAGAGGAAATAAATGGGAGAAGATCTCTATCTTGCATTTTCTCGCTTATACCTATCTAGTCTTCTTTGTCTATCTAGTCTCTATTTAGACCTTTTCACCTCATTTCAATAAAAATGGCCAAGTCAACAATCAAAAAGGGTACCTCAACATCGGAGAGTGATGGTACAGTTGCAGAGAGAGGGACCTCTTCTCCCTCCAGAGACCTCATGGCCACAATCTCCGTCTCCTCCTCCCCAAACCTCACACTGTGGATCCCTGCAAACAGCCTTCTTCAGGTGTGCCTGCAGACCCCCATAGCACCACAGTTGTCAAAACTACTATACCCATACCACGGTATTAAAAGGGCAAATTTCTTCAAAATGGTGTTGGATAGTGAGGAGTATACCTGGATGACTCGAGGTTTGGTGCCCTGACCCAGTATCTCCAGTAGATCGTCGCTCTCCCAGAAATACGAATCTCGGAAACCTTAAGACAGCTCTCCGCTTTCTCCTGTGAGACCGTACAGACACGAGGGTGGTGTGGTTAGTAGAAGAGTTACATAAGTTGTATGTACCCACTCGAGGACATCATGAGAGCCTTCTGGCAACGGCTCAGTTGTCCTTTAGCAGACCCTGTACACCAGTGTCTGCTGAGACCGGTCTACTGCACCAGAGGACAGGACTCGACTGTCCTTCGTCTATATCACCCATTATTAGCCTGGTGTCAAACAGAACAAAGTGAAATCGACGCAAGATATAAAGTGACAGAAGCCGAAGCAGAGGAGAGAAGCATGAGAAAAAAGAAGAGAGAGTAAAAGACAATTAGCAACAAAAGAAAAGATGATGACACTGATGCGAATGTGTCAACCTGTAGAGAGAAAGTGACGGGTCACTGCAGTCTGCGTCACTCTCTGACAACCTGGCCGCTCCCTGGGTAGAGCTCCGTGTCCAAAGATTGCTCGAGGTTATTGGGTGAGACCCATCTTCTCGGGATGTCTGGTTGAGGTGCGAGTGAGATGGCTTTTCGCATCCACCGCTCTGCCAGCCTCCCTCCCACAGAGCGGCCTTGTCAGCAAACCCAGAAGAAGGAGGGAGAGTCCTTGAGTGACTGCGGAGCATCACTGGTGGTCTCCACCTGTGGGCATCATATGGGACAGTATATCTAATAGTCGTAGTTTTTTATGTGAAGCAGGACTGACTATAACACCACACAGCTTTACTTTGACTTCAAGAGTACACACGCAAAGTTTAATATATCGATCTCATCTTCATGTTTGAAGTGTTGTTCTTGAAGCTGTCAGTAGTATGGCTTGCGTTACCTGGTTCACATGCCTATTCCTTCCAATCATCTGATGACGTCTCATTCCTTGGAGCCTGAGCATCTGTGTATGGAGTCAGGGAGAAGTGCAGCGTGCTCCCCAGATCATCCAGCTCCTCAGAGCCTCTCGAATCGACACCTCTCCCTGGGCTCGACATGCGCGGACAGAGAGAGAATCATTTCCTCTCATATGCTAAGGTTTGTTAATCCTTCCTGTATAGCTCCTCCTCACGTGTTGTCGCGGCATTGCCACAATTCATCCGGGTATCCCCTCCGCTCCTCGTGAGAGAACGTCGCACGAACGATAGTTCTCCAGTGTCGTTCCATCTCGGAATCCCAACACTGAGGACATCTCGTGCAGTGCTCCTGAGAGAGAACCTCGCCCTTCGCGTACTTTCAACAGAGCAGCTATGCCTGTTTGTGTGCAGGGGAGTGGGTGTCAGGGGAGCAGAGGTATGGTCCAGTGATTCGGGAACCTGGTATTTGTCGACAGAGTCCTCGCTGGAGGCGTCGGCAGGGACAGTCGTCATCATTGCCCCTGCCCTCAGCTTCTCTCCCAGGTCATCAGCGTCACCATCTTCAAACTGGTACGACCGACCCCTGACAATGACGATGAGAGTGTTCACAGTACTCGAGAGCTAGGCAAAGTATGTGCAGTTCTACCTTGCAGATGTGCACAGCCTACATTATACAAGAGTGTAGGTAGTTTGTTTCGCAGCTTTTCTTCCTTGGAACAAGTGTTTTCTATGTGTGTCACTGATTGCTTTCATACCTCCCCAATTATTCCGGCATTTTATACACTACCAGCATGTGAGATACGTAAGACCATGTGCTTTCGAGAAACACCACTGATAATTGTTGTGGTGTGTGAATGTACAACTGTAACATAAAGTCGCGACATAGTGTCTAGCTAAATGTTCCTGTTATCGCTGGATGGTTGGCAAGTACCAGGGACTTGTGTAGGTCTCCTTCAGAGCAGACCACATGAGGGACAGCATCACACTGACTTTATCAACCTGCTCAATGAAAAAACACAAGGGCACGGTGCAAGTTTTGAATCGTTCGGTGATAAAATTCTTCATGTGGTAAAATATACAAGTCTCAGAGGAGCAAAACCAAGAGAGAAATGCGAGAAGTGAACGGAATGTGGGTCGACAGAGGAGGCAGTGGAGGGCTGATGATAATGACTGTCAGACTGGTTCGGGGGTGGTGGTAGGTATACGGACTGTACTCTTGGGCTATGGGGAAGAGCCCTGTTGCTCACCTCGCTCTTTCTTCGGGTGAGGAAGCGACGGGGGCTGTCATGTTGGGCCAGGACACTCCTGGCGTATGTGTCACTCCCTTGCAGCATGTTTGTTCATTTTTCATCGTCAGTTGAGGTCATTGGAGAGCTTGAGGGTGGCGAGTGATCATTGCGTTTCATGTTGCTCGCGGCCGCTGGTACTGTCCTGGCAGGACTCAGCAAGCTCGAGGAGTCAGAAGCCATTGCGGTATTTTCTAACTCCATGACGGCTGTTGTCTATAGGTAGAAGGGCGCTCCTGCTCCCACACTACGCTCTTTGGTCTATTGTCAGCCGGCACTTGGGCGTGATGATTGACGGGGGACGCTGCCCCTGAAGTGGGGGAAACTGGAGACTACAAGCGCGGTGCCCCTCCCTCTCGAGCCGGCCTTTTTGGCGTTGGTATGCGAGCTTTGTCACCTCACTTTTTTGCCATCGTCCTATGACATGGTCGGTTTAAGTTTACGCAGCCTGATGATCAGGTAGTGATACATTATTGAGCAGTGTAGTCACTGGCTTGTTTCTACGAGCAGCGTATGATGGCTGCAGTGACTTGAAGAGGAGCCGAGTTGATGCACTTACTAGGGGATTGCACTATACGCCATCCCCGACCATATCCAGAATCACAGTCCAGTCTAAACCCGCCCCCTCTAGCTGTACGCCCGATTGAATTTGAACAACTTACGTAACAGTCCTGCTTATATTTGTTTTGATTTGGCGACCTCTGACCATTATTTCGAGTACTTATCAAATAGTTGTATCTGATCCGGACTGATTATAAAGGCCAACTTACATACTTTTCGCTGCCTTCTATGAAGACCTCAATTTAATGACGATGTCAGCGCCATGCCTGTGGAAAGGGAGAGACGAGAATGAGGCAGAGAAGAACTTTGATAGGCGGGTATGGGCCGGGCAGACTCCTATAGGACGACGGACTTTATAGATAGACAACGGAGCGGACGTAAAGAGATTGCTACTCCAATCCATTACTCATCTACACAGGTCCTCGAATACAGGTCAACCCCCGATTGCACTGGCATTTCCAGTCAATTTTTTTTGGCCATGCGCATTCGTGAACTCGTTTCGTCAACGGATTATCTCTGTTCGAGCGGATCTGTACACGGCTGGCCCTTCCCCGACCGTGGCCCCTACTGCAACATAGCAAACACCGATCACAGTCGCGCAGATTCCATGGACGGCCGTTCGCCTCACTGGCTCGGTATGAGTCGGGCAAACACTTGTGCCGTCTATGTGAATTTTGTGTATTCCACGTACTGTTCTACGTTTGTACCCCAGCAGAAAAGAGGAGTCCCGGTCTCCCCCAGCGGATACTCGCGATTTACTTTGCCATTGTATGCTATCGCCCCTTGCTCTTTCTCTTGTTGTTCCTCCATTCCCTCGTTTCTCTTCATGGGTGCATTATTTCTGTCTGGCTCTTTCCCCGTGTCATGTTGCTTGCTTACCCTTTTAATCCATATTGTTTTAGTTCGCCTAATCATCCTGTTGACTTTCCTACACTTTCCCAACCCCCACCCATTACATTAATGACCACGGACACGCTTAAAACCACCCGAGCACAGCTATTGCCAGTGAACGCACCAATTAATCGTTGTCTTCTATGGATTCGGCCTTCCACGATTGACTCTCGCGTGCCACTTTTATCTATGCATGCCACAGATCTTCCGAAACCCATTGTGCATACCAAACATTTCCGGCAAGTGGCACTGCGAAGATTCTACCTTGTGCATGATGTAGTTGCCTTATGGGTTAATACAATCTCCCCCGTATTTTAGCCATCATGGACCCCGCCCTTCGCTTATCATTTGTGCTCGAGACACCGATTTCTTTCTCCCGTCTGCAATGCACACTGTCCGTAATCCCTATTTGAGTTTACACCCCCTTTCTGCCTGTCTCCTGGTCGCCCCTTCCTCGTGATTGTAGGTATCTTTGTGACACCCGCTTAACACTACATACGGCTTGAAGCGACCAGCCTCTCTCTCTCGACTGCTATGCCCTCCGAC
>CASHTH010003478.1:0-12363 GCA_030341885.1 Geodia barretti
GTTACGAACATAGATGTGGAACAGTGGGGCAGGGCAGTTGGTGTTTGACTAGAGTATATACAGTAGTTAGCTAGTCACTAAGTCCCCAGTAAGTATAATTATACACTCAAGTGTGTGCTTACGTAAAGAGACACACCCAACAAGGGAGAAAATTGGGGAAGGTATTTCATAATAGCAAGTGTGTAATGCTTCAACTTGATTATCCTACAGTAAGCATTACTCAGCCCGCCTTTCCTACAAACAGGTTGGCTATAATAATCAGGTTTTTGTTCATGTGATTGCATCATGAGTCATTTCATGTGAATATGTAAGTCATGTGGACAACTGCTGGGCTACACCACTCTCCAGTGTATAACACTTGGTGGTGACTTGACTGTAGCCATTAGTACAGAGGAGAACTGATAACGTGATGAGCTTGCACGGAGCAGCTAGTGTCTGATGCTATCTCCGAAGATGATTTGTGGTGTGCATGTGAGAGGAGATACCATGGTGCAGTGGCTGGTCACATTGGTTGCTCTGTTTCTTTCATTCGACAGCTCATCAGGTAACCAAACTACCTCAGCTGTTGTTAGCTAACCAGCTCAAATCTAGGTGAAGGAGATTCAGACCAAGCATATACCACTGTAAAACCTTTTCCTAAGCGTTTTGCGTTGCTATCCCTATCTACAGACCCTGTTGATTTTTTTGGGTTTTTCGCAAGATAGAAAAACTAGTGCGAAAATTGAAACGCATTGTGCTACAACTATAGCTCAACATTTTTGTGGCACGTTGTATCTACAGTGTACTGTATGTGCTATATAAACCACGGATAAAAAATGCCACTCTCGAATAATACAACCCATAACATCAGTTCAGCAGCCATGGAAAAGGGGAGAATGTGTGAAAATGGACCAGCACTTTTCACAAATGACAAACAAAGTTCCTTGATGTGTAGCTATATACTCATTAGTGGAAGTATCCTTGACTGCAGCTTGGTCTTACTCCCTCTCGTCTCTGGAATTCCTGGAGCTTGGCTCCTCCTCTGCCAACCTCACTGGATCCAACTCTGACCCCATCCCCATCTCCCTACCAAATGGCTTCCCTTTCTCCAATGAAACTGAGTCCACAGTTTTTGTAAGTTTCACTAACCTACGTAGCCCTCACGGGGTTAGTTGCGCACGTGTATTTTTATGCGAAATAACTCGATGCAAGGGATATTAATTGTTTTATGTCATAGGTGAATGTCAATGGATTCTTGTCATTCAGAACAGCCAGAGACTATGGTTTTCCTCGTGGACTATTCAGCTCCACTTCTGACTATACTCATATCGTGGCTCCTTACTGGGCTGTGTATGATACTTTTCAACGAGGTTATGGTTGCTTAAATCATATTTAGCCAAGTCACGCACCTTGTGCCACGGATTGTTTGTGACTTGGGTATACTGTGGATGTGCGAAAAAGTTAAATGTTGCTGCTTTGCAAATCAGTGAAATTGTTGTTCGGATTATTCAACAGTAATTAGCCAGTTTCACATAAGAAGATCTGAATGTTAATTGCCAGTGACATTACGGCAGGGGGACACATTACTGACATTTTAGGCTCCTACTTACAGTGTGCGTCATAACCAGGAGCTTACCACCACAGGCAAAGTGGCATATGAAGTACACACTACTGGAGATCTCCTGGACCAAGTCAACTGGGCAATGTCTCAGGAGCTGAATGCGACCTTTGAAGGAGTGTGGCTGCTGGTGGTCTACTGGAACAACGTATACAGTCGTTCGGATAATCAGGTAACTTGTTACATTTGATGTACATTTTGAGCACTACCAATCACTAGCCCTAGTACTTGAGAGAGAGATGGCTAGCTGAAAGATGCCGGTAATTATTTGTTGGGTACAGGGGAAGTCATAGCTGCCATGTATGCATGCATGTAGCTGGCTTTACTCACTCCCATGTACTTTCTGTGCAGGGGCTGCACATTGTTTAAGGCCAACACAACTTTCCAAAGTATTGGCCCAGGCTTGCAAAAAGACAGAGTACAATTAATACCATCTTCAATGTTTGATTAAGCATGGTTGGGCAGGTTGAGGGGTCAATTGGCAAAGGGACAGCGAAAAAGTGGCAAAAGAGGGATTGGATGGTAGACAGCGAATAGTTGCAGAAAGACAGAGTATTGTCACTAGCTTGTCTTTTCTTCTACCGTTGTACCTACAATCATTGACACCCTGAAGTGATTAATAAATTTGTAGATAGGGATAGTTGCATAAAGACACAGTATGTTACACTATGAGGGAAGAGACATTTTTTCAAAAAGAAAAGGATCACGTATGACACTCTATCCCCTCTCACAGCCAAACAGGTTCCAGGCAGTGTTGGTGACAGATGGCACCAAGTCTTACTGCCTATTCATCTATAACTGTGGCTTTCTCCGGTTCTCTGGAGCTGCCATTGGTTTCTCAGCCTCTGGTAACTTCTTCTTCAACCATAGACACTCTCGCTGGAGTGACTCCAAGGAGGTGGCCTGTAGCAACAGACCTGACAGTGACTGGAACACTCTGGTCTATGCCTTACACTATGACGGTATGAAGAAATAAAACTGTCCATGAAAGCCTGACAGAGCGAGAGAGTGTGAGAGATAGAAAGAGAAAGAGAGAGGGGAGGGGAAGGGAGAGAGGGAGGAAGCTATGTGTACATCTTCCTTTCCTACATTGCCTGCCATACGATTGCCGGGACAGACAAACGACAATAGTGTTTACTTTCAACCATAATGAGCTAAGGGATCATTGCTAGCAACCTATCAACCGTCAGGGCGATAGTAGGAGCATTATCTGCCATGCAGTTTCCATAACCATGACACATGAATCCTCAATAACTACTATTACCTCATACCATTGCAGGAGTGAGGCCATATGTTGTGACAAATCCTGAAGGTCCCGTCTTCCAAGTTGGCAAATATATTAAATATTCGTGCCTTGTCATGACCCCTGGTAGCTTCTCCTTCCGTTGGACAGTGTACTGCCAGTACCGTATTGTGCAAGAATATCCAATATTTACTGATTCTGGACGATCAGTCACCATCACCTCAACTCCTCATTGGTGCATCGATGTATTTGAATGCACAGCATGGGATGATGCTGGTAGCACTGGCCAGGACAGATTGTTGATAGAAGTCACCGGTCAGTGAGACATTATACTTACCCCGTACCATAGCTACTAACCCCATTCCCAAATCCACCCCCGTTTCTCAGGGGTTGGACTAGTTGATTTCAACGATGGTAAAATGCGAAACAACACATCCATGGAGGCAGACTCGGCCCACCAATTTGACGCCGTGTACTGTCACTCTGCCTCAAACCAGCCCAACATTGGCAGGTGGATCAGTCCCAGTGGAGAGGAGATTCCACCAGTTGGGAACCACATGTTCCAGGTCCAGTTCCACAGTGCCACCTACCACAGCTACACCTCTCTCTCCCTCAGATACGGTATATACATGGCATAGCCGCTATAACTGTGTTTGTGCATCATATTGCTTGGACCAACAGACCTGGATAATATGAGAGGCTTCTCCATAAGGCATGCATGGTGTATCATATCAGAACCCCTCTTATACAAAAGCAGAACGAAAGTGATGTCATTGTAAAGAATGACAGCCTACGTACCTGAGGAAAGAAGAAACACAAATCAAGTTGTTTCAAATGTAGCTAACCAATACTTGCGCATGTGTACAGGCCATTCCTCACCATTCCTGTGAGTGTTGAGTGTGTGGCACTACCAGCCCTACCCCTACCTCTTTCTTCATTCCCGACCATGACTGAGTCTCACAACTCTGACAAATCTCCACGTGCACACACTATTCGATGAATGAGACTACGTATATTTCAGAGTCAACATCATAGCTTCAGTAATGATGCTAATAGTCTATTAGCTCCAACAAGCACGAATTCAGTGTCTGTATAATATATAGACAGCCTCAAGCGTGCTCACAGTGTTACGTCCACACTCTGTATCACCAGGTGTCCAGTTCAGCAGAGAGGCAGAGGGAGTGTACAGTTGTACCATCCCTGATGAGAATGGAGTGGAGCAGATTCTTCATTTCGGTCTATATGACTATAATTTCACCTCTGGTGAGAGAACACTTGCAGCAAACAGGGGGTGTGAATTGTTCAGGCCACACGTCGTGGCCACAAAGGAACCGGGACAGTGGGACCACTTAGTTTCAACCTGCAGACACCTTCGTTGCAGCACGATTGTTATCTTGATTCCTTTAGAGCGCATCAGCTTCATTTATTTGTGCAATTAACCCCAGTAATCACCATTAGTGCAAACAAGTAAATTGAGAGAACAATGCTTGTAGCGGATGCACGCACTAACCACAGTGCATATTGTCACCGCTGCACCTCAGCAGCACCCACCTAGTTGCAATTGCGTATTTCATTTCGTAGCAATTCCACTTCCATTGCAGTCTGCGGTTGCGCAATTTGAAACGGTGACCCCTCTCGGCCACCGTAGTACCCTAGCAACGGTCGTTCAATGAAGGGAACAGTGGTGTCTATTTCACATGTATTCCTGCAGTCTTTTCACTCCATCCTCTTTCTATGAGAGTAATTTCTGAAGATCCCTTCATCATCTCCTGTGACTCCACCCACCTTCCTCCCTACCTGGTCCAGTGGTGGCAGGATGGCGACGTACTCGGTGAAGAACTCTCCTCCTCCCACCTCATCCACAGGGGAAACTCAACCTATGAGAATACTCTTTATCTTGCAACAGGCCATGGCACCACCTTCAAATGCATTGCGTTGGTGGTGGTTGAGCCGAATTAGCCCTTCTTCAAGGGTTTTGAAATGTAAGCATTATATATAGTCTATGGTATATCACTTGTCAAAAATTGGGCTTATAACCTGGGGAAAATGTTATGGATTTCTAAGTAGTATAATATATGATCTATAAATTAAGCATGCACCCCTACTGAAATATCTTCTTGTATAATCATATTTACTTATTGGTGAGCAAAGCAAGCACTCCTAGTCGTCTGAATGCAAAATCTTTCTTACGGGCACTGGCACACATACTGTATGTTAGACGCCATTCTAGGTACGCGTGAAAGTGCAATAAAAACAAACAGCTCACTTTGCTCGGCAAACGTGCATTGCATTCCTTTAGTTACAATACTATCTTCCTTCTATATGTAAGCATTACTCTGGGGCCCCCAGATGAACATGTTGCAGTAATCCAGCCTTTTGGGGGCCGCTGGAACATAACATGCTCCCCAAAGCCGACCCAACCAACCACAGCTCTTACATGGGAGACAGCAGACGGACTGCTGTTGGAAAAGTCTTCCTATAACACGGTCCACTACTCGGCTCCAGCTGAGGTTTCGCAGGAGTTGGTCTGTTATGGATGGAGTGGAGATCAGGATAAGACGCCTCTACAGTTTGTCTCTCTTATAATACCAGGTAAATGTGTTCTGCATGCGTTTTTTCCAGAGGTGCATGTGTTGAGACTATGTTCATTCCCACTCACTATTTGACAGACGAAACAATGTTGCATTTATTAACCCCAGGTACTGTTGTTGGGTTTACATCCACGACATATACTGGATCGGAGACAAGTGGGGATTTCGCAGTGTGTGTTGAGGTTTTGAACCCTCCTTCTGGTGGTGCTACCCAACCATTCAATGTTACCCTACTTCCCGCAGAAGGTTGGGTGTATTATATTAACTCATCAGTACATTATAGTTTAATTGTGTTTATTCCAGAAATTTCCAACCAACATCAGCAATGGGTGCAATGTAGCACAGTGTTTGAATTTGAACGAGGAACCTCTGTGGAGTGTGTTGACTGCAGCATCGCCCAAGATGATGAGTGTTACAACAGCACGTCCTTTGAACTGATCCTTGGTGTACCATCTACATACACACTCCATCCATCAAGATCGAGGACTAGAATCACTGTTGATGATAGCAGAGAGCCAGAATGTTGTAAGTGTTCTTGAAGAAGCTACTGCTAGTCTAGTACTCCAGGCACACACTCCTCGATTTTTTTCAGCTATGAACTTCTCTAACAATCGGACAAATATGAAGAGTCCATATTATTAGTGAAGTGTTTCGTATGCAAGAAAACCCCATAATATATATTTTAGAGGTGTCTTCGTGGGGTACTGTGATAACTGTTTATAGTAAAGAAGCCTTGGCCCAGGCCTTCCAGCCTCCAGTTCTTTTGTGATAGTTTGCTGTTTCTATTGATGGCCAATCCATGATCTCACTGTAACTATGCCATTTGTAGGTAATATTATTCACCCACCCCCATGCAGTATATATCTATGTTAGGGAAATTTTCTTATCTCGTCTGCACACACCAACATAATTGGCTAGATGTGAGAGTTGGTTATGAGCACACAAGTTACACCATATCAGAACTGAGAGCTAATAAAGAGATTTGTGTCACCAGCTTGTCTCCCGGAATTGACGAAAGTTTCACCATCAATATTGCAACCAACTCCACACTCAGTAAAGATATCACGTTTTTTCTTTTCTAATACACATAATTATATAAAATCATTATGTCTACAGACTCACTGGGTCTCTTTCAACAGACTTCAAATAGCCTTCATTTTGTGGTCAGCTACCGGTTAAACCCATCTTTGAAAGCGTGCTATATGACCACTTTTGACTTTGACGTGGACGATATATGTGAGCGTTTCAAATGCAGTGAAATACAGCTGGAGTCAACACTGACCAAAGTCGATGAAACAGCTCGTGTGTATCTCAGTAGACCAACCGCTGTATTGGTTATTGAACTGCCAGAGAGGTGCAGATGTCTCCCAACTCCATCTAACGACAGTAGAGTTACTACCCTACAAGCCACCATTTCGTCACTAGCAGTTGTGATTTGTATAGCGGTTGCTCTGGTGTTTATCATGCTCTGCTACAGAAAGCGCAGAAAGACACACCTTGATCAGTGAGTCCTCACATCATCTCAGTATGCTTCATTTCGATCATCAAACTTTACAGGTCTGTTTCTCGTGATAATCAGTCTGCTGCCCTCGGTAAGGTTTTTGCCACTGTGTAGCTATTTTCACTTTCACAGGTTGTATTCCTCTCTACACAACAGAAGTGAGTGTTCCAAACTTATATTTCAACGTTCCACTTCAGACTTCCAGAGCTACATTCCAAGGTGCTATATAGTGCACTGGACTTTCACACTTCGTGCATTGGACTAGGACGGACGTGATTGCCCTTGGGATTTGCATAAATTTAGTAATCACATTAACGAAGAGTTTACATGCACATTAATTTAGTAGCCTCCAAAAAATGCTATCCTTTTTGGGAAAAGCAAATAATGTGTCTGTGGAGAATTAAATTGTTCTGTAGTGTGTGCATGTTAACATAATTATAATACTTGTTAGGTATTATGGGAATCTTTTGTTTCAGTTGAGTCAGAGGTGGTCAATGCAGAGGAGTCCAGTAGTACAGACGAAATTGACTATGAGAGCCGTTTTCTTTCCCCAAGACTACGAGAGCAGCTGAAGAAAAGGAGAATGATATTTTCAAAGAATCATATTGAGCTTTCAACTATCATTGGTCAAGGTTTGTGTGTGTTTATGCACAATGCTGTAGAGTCCCCCTGAAACGAGGACACTTCTCTAATGAGGACACCTTCTGTATTATTTCACCAGAATAGTTCTTGTCAAAGGCTGAATAATGAACTCACTGATATAGATACTTTTCCATCCCATTGGTATCTAGGATCAACGGCATAGTACCTAAATTGACGTAAAACCTGCATGTTTCAGGGAAGTCAGGCCTGCTGGTCCACAGGGCATATTTGGAAACTCCAAGAGGGAAGGAACTGGTTGCTGTTAAAACTGTTAAGGGTAAGCCAATGGGCAAGTGTAACATAAACTAACGTCACTATTCCCTTTCTCTCAGCACTTTTCTCCAGGAATGACGTCAAGCGACTGGGAAAGGAGGTGTTCACCATGTTTTCACTGAAGCACACTAACGTCATGTCTCTTCGGGGAGTGTGTGTTGCTGCAGAGAGCCCCCTACTAATCATGCCCTTTATGACCAATGGATCTGTCCTAGAGTTTGTCCAACACCATAAAGATGAACTTCTTTGCATTTCAACAGAGGCCAAGGTTTTAGTATTGTGTTCTAAAAGGGGTTTGAGAAAACCTCTATGGCTTACTCTAACAGGTGGAAATAGCCAGAGAAAGGCTGTTGAAAATCTGTCACCAAATTTCGAAGGGCATGGAGTACCTCTCCCTGCGGAATGTTGTTCATCGAGACCTGGGAGCGAGCAACTGCATGTATGAGCTGAAAATACTATTATTGAGAATCACTTTACACTACGTTCCAGGATTGACAACGATGGAGTGATCAAAGTGGCTGATTTTGGACTGGCAAAGAACATGCATGGCACCGACTACTTCCGTCAGGGGAAGGGAGAGGGTGAGGATGAGGAGGTGCCCATCAAGTGGATGGCTCCCGAGAGTCTGGAAGAAGACATCTACACTGAGGCCACTGACGTGGTTAGTGTACACTACACACCGCGTGTACAGTGCTGTATCAGTATGAGATGTCTAGATACTAGAATGTAATCCAACCCAAATGGAATGGAACGCCAAGCATGCATGCTTACATTATAACTCTATGTGATGTTTATTGCAACAACGTGAGATAGAAATACAGCGACATAGTAACATTAAACATTAGTAAGGGGAAAATGGAGCCTTCCTTTACTTGCCAATCGTAACTTTAAGCATGGTTGGCTTGTCTCTTCTTCCACTGGTGTTCCTACAAAAATGCTGAGTCAGCCCCTGAAGTATAATGAGTGATAGCCTCATAGATAGCTACTGTGTGAATTTGTCTCCAGTGGTCATTTGGAGTGACAGTATGGGAAGTGTTCACTTGTGGGAGGATCCCATACATTGATATCCCAGTCGTACATCTACTGGAGGCACTAAAGGGAGGACAGAGACTGGAGAAACCCCAGAATGAGGCCTGTATGGACGAAATGTAAGGAGCTTAATCATTAGAGGGTCTCCCCTTTGATTTGAAATCAAGCATCTCTCCCAGTTTTATGTTTCATTTCAGAGGAAGTCATCATGGGTGCATAAGAATATGCATTTGTAGGCCAGTTAATTTCACAAATTCTCCAGTAATACTGTAACTGTGGGTGAAGTTAGTGGTATTGTGCTTGGATTATTACTTTTTGTCTCTACAGATATGACACAATGAGGAGTTGCTGGTCCCTGAAGCCCACGGATCGTCCGAAGTTCCTGGATTTGGTGGGCATGCTCGGTACTCTTCTGGAGAGGTCTTCTTGCATGTGTCAGACATCATCTAAACTGGACATGTCCCAGTTTCTTCACTCCAACATCCCTCTCTCTTCTCCACCTACTGCCCTTACTCCTCCTGTCATACAGGAACAAGATGCTGAGGACGAAGATGACGATGAAGCTGAGGATGAGTTTTGAAACGAGAATAATTCTGTAGATGCTGTACACTGATGGTCCTTCTTTGGACACCTATATAATAATTATACTGTGTAATGTTCACTTTTGCTATGATATAATAGTGCCAACTTAAGGGAACGTGGTAGTATGTAAGGGCTAAACTGTTACTGAAAATAGAAACTTATCTTGCACTGGGCCCTATTGTTTAGTTTAACATTTCTACCCTTATGTACTGACACACTCCCTTTGAGAAACGTGACGTAGTGACCAGCAAAACAGCATCTGATACAGTAGCAGTGTGTGTCACTCCCCCTGAGGGGGTGTGGCAACATTCCTGATCACATCTTCTGCTGTGTTGGACTTTGGTGATAGGGATTCTGAGGTCTCTGAGATCGCCATATGGTCCCTCTTTGAGTGAGGGTTTCAGTGGTATATATAATTATAGCTAACCATGTGCGGTGGAATAGAGCTGGCAGGAGGCTAGATTTGGTATTCACTCTCTATTAAAAAATTCACTGTAAGGGACTTTGCAGGTGTACAAGACTGCTGTTAAGATTATAGGGTATAGGTTAAAAATTAATAGTGAGTTGTACTGTATTAGACACAAGTTTCTTAATAAACGCAGGATATGCATTACTACATTGACAATGTTCTTGTAATCCGAGTCTCCTTTCGTGTTCTTGGGAGGTGCTTAATAGCTACTAAGTCTCATAGATTTCCTCCACCACTTTTCCGACCATGTACTCCCCAGGATGGAGTCCCAGGGCATTCAGAGCAGTGGGTGCAAAGTCCTTGTCTGTTGTGTATCCAGATATCTGGTATCCTTTCTTCACCTGAGGCCCCATGAACAGAGCTGGGATGTACATGCAGACTTGAGTAGACTCTCCATGTCCATACATATACCTGACAACAGTCAATGGTGAAAAAGACTGATGCATAGCCTACTGATACACCAGACAGCATGCATTCTTTACTCACCCTCCGTGGTCTGCAGTAAGCATGAACAGGGTTTTGGTTGTATATCCCAGCTTTTTCAAATGCCCTCATGATCTCTCCAATGTACCCATCAGCAGCCTGTGACAAAAGCAGACAAATTTAGTCCCACATAATTTCATTGTATGTGACATTGACTGGTGTTTAGTATTGACCTCTTGTGAACTTCATACATAGCTACTGAGCACTTCCCCAGGTAAAGGTATGTCCAGCGTGATCGATGCTGTCAAAATGGATGAACATAAAGTTTGGCTTATGTTGCACTACAAACTTCGACATTTGTATATACCAAGAGTTAAGGACGAACAATACCATACATGCAGCCTATAGGTTGAATTTTATGTTGATCCACATGCCTGAAGTACTCATTATGTGTCAACAAAGAGGTGAGGTAGCAAGGCAAAGGCAAAGCAAACAAGTAAACTCTTTAATAAGCTAGCTATAATGGTGTTAGGATATCTCATGAGCACAGAGAGAGTCATTATCCTTGCAGCGGAAGTTGTTGTAGTCCACGATGCCGTCCTCCACCAGGTAGTTGATCCAGTCCCAGGACTCTGTCACAGCCACCACCGTTTGGAGAGATTGTAGGTGTGTGCACACAAGAAGCCTCCTCACATAGTGCAAACTGAGTTGAAAATTATTTGTGTACGATAAGTAAACTTTCAAGAAATGCCGTGTATATTCCTATTGCGACAACAACAACCTTGCCCTTGCCACTGGTGGGGGGAAGATGTGAGAGCGGGCCTAGAGAGTGGGCCGTCTGGTGGCAGCCAGTAGTTTTCTGAAACACCAGACTCCTCAGGACCCATCCCAGTTATGATGGTAGCTGTGGTTTTATAGTAGTGAAAATTATTATTCATCTCTCATAACTACTTAGCTATAGGCTTACCCCAGTTTGGAGCACTGACTGAGGGCATTTGATCCCTGGCTCTTGTTGTGTGAGCTCCATCAGTTTGACATTGGGAAGGAAAGAAGTTGCATTCTCCAAGTACATTCCTCCTGTATCCATAATATCATGTCAATGCAATAGACACTGATGAATGACGAACTACACTCCGAAAATGCAGGCTACCGTAGTGCGTACCAAATCCATCTCAGCCGAAAATGATGACGTGTTCGGCTGATCCAAACCCGCTCCTCTGGACACGAGGCAGCAGTGCCGAATTAGTGCTGCCCGTAAGATGCAGGATCAATGCCACCAGTGAAACAACTTGATGCAGCATCTCGCGGTGTGTCGCTGGTCGTTGGCCGTGTATACTGCATGCGCGCACCTCGCCCTCGGCGCGCATGCGCAGCGAGGGTTTGGTTTGTCATTCCGTCCGTCTGTGTCTGTCGGTCTGTCTGTCTGTTACCACGTTTTCTCCCGCTACGCGCAACAAGACAGCCAAAAAGCGATACCGACTGGTTCAGTGCCACACTGGCTTTATTTTAAAATAGCGATTTAGATAAAAGTGCTGCGTTCGAAAGTTATGGCGTGAAACACAAATTCGCACTGGCTTACCTCTGCCAGCTCTGCGAGGCACCAGAAGTTGCAACGCAGGACGAGTATCGACTCCCGCGTGCTATCTATCAGTGTAGCAAGCCTGTGACCGACTCTCAGCGAGCTGTTAAGCGACCTCGAGTCAATAAAACGGTAAAATTTGGACGAGCCCACCAATTAACAGTGCCGCGCATGTGGTAGCGTGTATAATAATTATACATCTACGGGTAACCTGCTGAGGCACAGCCTGCCAGAGTAAGAAAATGTTAATATCCTGCTCCTCCCCCACACCATTCAAATATCAGAATGAGCACAGGGTGAGCAAGTATCTACCATTGCTAACGTACTGATGATGATGACATGTAACAGCTTAGTAGTATGTACATGCATGCGTATACAAATTAATCAGCCCACTGCGCCGAGGGTTAGCACTTCAGTGCCTTTCATTGTTGTTG
>CASHTH010003479.1:0-38292 GCA_030341885.1 Geodia barretti
ACAAAGATATAGGGATGGTGTCATGTAGCTTTGTGCAACTTTGCTGTGTGATGACCCCTTGTTTCTTCCTTTTTGGTGCTTCAAGCCATCCCTATATCCCCCTTTCATTTTGAAGAAATGATTTTTCCACTTGTATAATTATGACGATACAGTTGTGGACCGCACCGGAGACTAAATGTGTGATGTATAATATATTTCAAAGGCACATACAACATAGATGTACAACATATACGTAAATGTGTGAAATGTGTATCAGTTGCAGACCACACAGATGACTAAATGTGCGATGATCTCCAGAATGGAACGGATCATCCGCACGGCAAAAGGGTAGGGAACGCGGAATCCGGTGAAATATCAAAAATTATTTTTGCCGACTTATAATTATACACCGACTTATACCGCTTTTTCGCGTGGCCGGTCACAAACGTGTGATGAAAGGAATTATTAGATCACAAGAGGTCACAAAATGTGATGAGATAGTGGAATGTTGTTGAAGAAAGACATTATTAGATAAGATGACAAGTGGTCACAAAATGTGTGATGAGATGATATAGTGGAATGTTGTGTGACAGACATTATTAGATTAGATGACAAGTGCTCACAAAATGTGTGATGAGATGAGATAGTGGAATGTTGTGTGACAAAGACATTATTAGAGAAGATGACAAGTGGTCACAAAATGTGTGATGAGATGAGATAGTGGAATGTTGTGTGATGAAAGACATTATTAGATGACAAGTGGTCACAAAATGTGTCATGAGATGGTGGTCACAAAATGTGTCATGAGATAGTTCTGCACGGAGACGAGACTGACGAGAGAGGACCGCACCAGACTGACGAGAGAGGACCAGACGAGAGGGGAGAGGAGAGGACCGCACCGCACCGGAACTGACGAGAGGAGAGGACTGCACAGGAGACTGACACAGGAGAAGGTGTTGGGAGGGGTGGGGGTGAAGGTGGCCGGCCTATGGGTGTGGGTACTTGAAGGGTCCAGCAGCAATCACTTCAGGCACCACCTCCACCGCCCCATACCCTGTCCCTCCCCGAACCTCCATCAGAACTCCCAAGGGTCCAGGCAGTGCCTGGACCCAAGGGTCGGAGGCGGGGAACTCCTCCTTCAGTCTCCTGACGGTCGCCAGATACGCCTTTCGGTCCAAACTGTGGTACATGTTCTTGAAATACGTCGTCGTCCCCTCTGCTCTCGTCAGGCTGGAATTTTCGACCAAGTTCATTCGTCTGTCAAGGCCCCCTGTGATTATGCGGTCCACGTGTTTCTCAAATGCCTCACGAGAGGCAGCTTCAGTTGGTCCAGGGGGGACTGGGCTACCGGTTAACAAAAGGGCAGAGTGGAAGAGGTTGTTCTCCTCTTTGTATATAATGGCCAGTGCTGGCCCGTCTTCCCCTTGCCTTGTCATTTGTTCAACCTGGCAGAAGATTGATCCACTTGGTCGAGCTAGTTAGAACACCACATAAAACACTTGACCTGACGGCCCTGACCGCACCGGCGATTGACGAGACTAGAGGACCGCGCCGGAGAGAGCAGACTTACGAGAGAAGACCGAACGAAGACCGCACCGGAGACTAGACTGACGAGAGAGGACCCGAGAGCCTCCTTATATAGCCTCGTAATAACGTACAGAGCATGCGCGAAAGGCCTCCGACTGGGCCGGGCCGCGATGAGAGTATGGCAAGCGAAGTGTCTAAATGCCGCGTTCAAGACACCTAAACGTACGTTGCAGACACATACGTACGTCTAAAACGTACGTTGGAGACACATATACGTGCGTCTAAAACGTACGTTCATACGGACGTAGGTACGTTTCAAACGTACGTTCATACTAATGGTACGTACGTTCATACGATGACGTACGCGTGTTCGTTATGCGCATGCGCATTATCGTACCGCGGCGCAGGCTAGCTCTTGTTGCTCAAGTGATAATTATGCGACTTCGAAAAGGAAGGAGGAGGCCTATGTCATTTTGTTACTCTGTGAAAGAAGCTCATGATAGCCTAGATCGAAAATAGTCATATAATCCGGGAACTCCGCGTAGGTGACCGCAAAAACCAGAGCACACAGTTATCGTGTACTCAAACCGTTCCACTACATACTCGGTGTAGTTATGATTAGCTAAACCATATTGTCTCTCAGCTTCTTCAATCAAGTGACGAATTTCATCAAAAAACAAACTGACCCGAGCTGCTCTCGCGTGATGTATAGCACGTGACACTGACCCACAGACATAATTGGCGAGCGGGAGCGAGCTAACCTAGTGGTACGAACGGCGCGGATTTTCTATATAAATATCTACGACCGTACGTCGTCCAACTGCGCATGCTCCAGGATTACGCGCTTCTTTTTCTCCGAAAGGATTTCAAAATTTCACATGCTGCGTGCCTGTGATGATGTCGTGCGTGCATATAGTCCGGGGAAGATGCCCTTCGTCGTCGAAGAGGGAGGTAAAGAGAACATCGTGCCCGTGAGACTCTTGAGCAGAGAGGCTCGTTTGTATCAGCGTCGCTTTCGTGATAGGGAACGCGCAAATTTTTACACGCTGCCCTAGCTGTCATATCGATGCGAAATATAGCCAGCCAAAGAACTCTCGTCTATTTGTTGGCATTCGCTGCGCTCTTCGATACCTGACCGAGGCTGTCTATAACTCCTTCCATCTAAGGTTCAAGTTGTAGGATGGCTCGTGCAGATAGAGTCATTGTGTACTCGCTCCCGCTCGCCATAAATGCCATGCATTCGCCTACTAGTATAATGGACGCGTCTCGAACGTACGTTTGAAACGTACGTCCGTCCGTATGAATAGGCGTACGTATGTGTCTCCAACGTACGTTTACGTGTCTTGAACGTGCCATTTAGTTTTGTTACACTTCGCTTGCCATACGCACGCGGTACGGACGCGATTTGGGTATTGCCTTTTTTTGGTAATGTGGCTTTCTCTGCCTGCTATAGAAAAAACGGGCGTGACCGGGTGGCAAAGGTCAACGTGAAAACGCAATGCCCAAAACTTGGCCACGCCTATTTTTCGGGACGGCTCTAATACGCCTGCGCGTGCCGCAGGAGGCAGAAAGACGCCATTGCGCAAAATGGAGACGGACCGTTCGCTCCTGGGTGAGTCGCGCACGAAGTTTTCTCTCCCATAGAGAATGTATTTAGGAGATGCTAATGAATTTCGAAAACAATGTAAGAAAAATCCGAAAAATAATATAGCTACCTAAATTCACCATAAATCACCAGCGTTTTTGCTGTGACATTGAAAAAAATATCTCAAACATACGCCCACGCACAATCGTAATGCTACACTGGCTTGAAGTACTGCACAGGCTTACCCCTTCACCGGGTCCGCTTGCTCTGTGTATCAAGACGTCACAACGAATGGCGTGTATCCACTCCTGCATGCTATCTACTACTGTAGCTAGCCCGTGTCAGACTCTCCGCGAGCTACTAGCGTGGATACCGCGAGTAAACCAATGCTAATAGTCCAGCCCATCAATTAGCGGTACCGCGCATGCGCAGTGAGCAAAGGGTTTGAACTTCAGAGCTTTTCATTACACAAGTGCTTGTAACTAGACACTTCTTGGCTGAATGTGTGAAAGGTTCCTATGTAATGGTTAACACATTCTCAGATTTTATCCATTTGATTAGAATTCGGCTGTAATCAAATATATTATGTGCTTGACATCTGATACTTCGTGGCTGAATGTGGGAGGAGTTCCTGTAGGTAGAGAGTAAATTCTGACACATGATATTCCCAGTAATACCATAAAATCAATTTGTGCGCAACTGCCGACAGGGATTGAACCCTAAGCAGGTCAAGTAGCTAGCAGACATTATAGCTACAACTAGGCTTGGGTACATTATTCCGTTTTTCTGCCTATTATGCTATTCTCATGTGCTCACAGGTTTCACCTATTATTCTTTACATAAGTACCTATTATTTCCACACTATTAACCTATTATACGCTATAAAAACACTTTCAAAAAACACATTTATACAATCAAGAATTTCTGTTATATTGTAGCATGACTGAAGTTTCGATATAGTCTTCCAATGAGTGTGACTGTCTGTCCGAGGGGCTATTGTTTAGCAGTGAAAAAAACTTTCTGCTGCAGCTGAAGACTATACTGACAAAGAAGAATGCGTTCATGCATGAAGTTCACACGTTAGAAGACGGATGGATTTGGCAACGCATGAGTGTTTTCCCTCCCAACGTGTAGACGAGATTAGTCAGACCATCTACAATGCTGGCATAACTCCTTAGTGCTTGGGTTTCCCTATTATGCTCAGAATTATGCCAGTATAATGTACCTAGACCTAGCTACAACTGTCTCTCCAGAGTCTACTTTGAAGTGAAGCAAATACCACTGTTTAGGACACAAACAATGGGTGTTACCCGGTTTGTAGCTGAAATTCTACTCTCTGCAGCTAGCACTGCAGTAGCTACTTGGAAGCCCTGCCTTGCCGTATGCTACCAGCCAGCAGTATGGACCTTACCAGCAGCAGTATCCAAGGCAGCAGGTGGAACGGCAGCAGTACCTACAGTAGCTTATAAACTTAATGCCATCCTTCTGATTACCCAATGCAGCAGGTGGAACAGCAGTACCTAAGGCAGCAAATGGAACAGCAGCAGTACTACACCCTGCAGCAAGCAGAGCAACAGCAATAGGAGATCCAACAGGAGCAATCATTAACCCTCGGCGCGCATGCACAGCGAGGGTTACGGTACTTGGTCCGTAAGTTTTTCTTCTGTCTGTCTGTCAGTCTGTCTGTTACTTGTCACATGCTCCTATACTAATGCCAGCACCTAACTATCTCAAATGTATACGGTTTATTTATGTTATATTTTTGGTAACTACCTAGGTCATGTGCTTCTATAATGGATAATACTTGATTATGCGATTTTGCGATTATCAGTAACAAGCGGAAGCTTGACCTCCACAGAAGGAGTTAGACATCCACAGAAGCTGTGGTATCCACACGTTTCACAGAAGGCTCTGTGTCCATATCTTACAACTTAAGTGGAACTATGCCCATACAAGAATTCTTAGACTGTGTAACGGTGGGAAAGAGGCTTTTGAACAAATTAATGGTAATCTATACTCTACCATAAGGTTACTATTAATTGTAGCTACTAATTTTAGCGAGAATGTGCGCCAATATGCTCATGCGGGCGCATACCGCGTAGTATCCGCGCGGTGTTGCGCGCGTATAGTTTCACGTGTTTATACACTATATACTGGAGCTTCACTCTGGAGCCTGGAAACAAAAAGAAGGCCTTGCAAAGCTTTGTGGTGTGTGGTTCTACTTCAGTTGGAGCACAAGAGAAGAAGGATGAAAATGGATACACGCACAAACTTTGATTGGTTGTCATCATCACACAATAATGAAAAAAATCGCTAGAAGTAGTATATATACGCCAAAAATTATCTGTCCAAAAACGCTAAGACACCTAAACGTACGTTGCAGACACATACGTACGTCTAAAACGTACGTTGGAGACACATATACGTGCGTCTAAAACGTACGTTCATAACTGAATAGCTATGTAGGTTTTTAGCAACTGTCTTAGAACTAGATTTGCAGACTTCATGAGTAGACAGATTTAATCAGACATGTGTATACAAACATATGTACCTTGATTTAGTTATCATTGAACTTTAAAACATTGAAAGAACTTTTCAAGCAAATGCGAGGAGTTCAATTTTTATACAAAACATAGTTTATGTGAAATGTGGGAATTTAAAATAGCTCGTTTCGCTTGCCAATCACAATTTTGGCTAAGTGAGGGTATACTGTGCCATAACACAGTGGTTTGCCTTTGTCTTGGGTTGTATTGTGTTGCAGGATTCGAACACCTACCAGCTGAGTTGCCCTGTAGCTCAGTTGGTAGAGCGCCCGTGTAGACTGCAGTGTGCCTGGGTTCGGTTCGAATCCCACCGATAGTTTGTCACGGGCTAACTACACTACTAGATAGCATGCGGGAGTTGATACTCGCCCTGCTTTGCAACTTCTGGTGCCTGCAAGGTATGCAGAGCAAGCGGATCTGGTTGAGAAAGAGGGATTATGTATGGGGTCAAATGCCTGCCCAAGAGTCACGACACTATGTACGATTAATACTATACTTCGATTGAACATATGACAAAAGTTAACAGGGGCATTTACAATTTGCAGGAGGTGTCTGGCTCCAACAGGAAGAGATGTAGACCCAAACCCAGAACCTCCCTCCTCCTCTCTCCCACTTTAGTACTTTTCATTCCTCAAGAGCTTATTTTTATTGGAAACTGTGCCATGAGTCCTCCGACATGTCGAGTTTGTAGTGGAATGAGGGCTCCAACAGTATCACTAAAGGGATTTTGACATGTGAGCCACGGAAGTTAGGATTGTGTCTTTTAATAGTTGGAAAAGATACGAGACCTCAGCGACAAGATAGTCGACAAGGCCATATGTATATGAAGACATGGTAGCTAAGCATCAACCCAAGTTGCGACTTTCTCAGTAACTGAATACTCTGGCCCCAGATGGGTCAGATGATCCCACAATCGTTTGAGTGCATGAGGTTATAGTTTAGCTAGCTACTTGACAACGCTTGTCTTTAAGTATGTGATGGCCATTAGCCAGCAAATAACTATTAACTTGAAGTTTGCATGGTTGCTCATAGTCAGAGACGTCCCTTGTATTGATACTGGTGCTGCACGAGTGATGTATACAAAAACTCTGTCAGCCTCATTCTCCACTCTGCCCCTCTATACATGCATTAGCAATACATTATTAATACAACACACATGCAACAATAATGCTATATATATAGCTACTCAAGTTTTACCTCCAACGGTGTGTGGTAGTATCTCACCTCTGACCATAGCTGTGACATTTCAATCATAACACTATAATTGCACATGGTTAGTAGAGAGACACCAACCTGGTACATATCGGTCACATTCCTGGTATGTCAGTTATACGTGGTCATGTTTATACACAGGTGTCAATAACTTCAGATCATCAGTCACCTTCAATATAACTGACCTTTTTACAGTGCTAAAATTCTCAGTCTAGAGGTGAGATAGGGCTTGTTGATAGTGATCAATCAGTGGGCTTTCGTGAGCTATTATAATACTGATGATGATCAAACCGAGGATGGAATATGCAACTTATATAGTATTCTTTACCAGCTGTAATTCATAGTAGCTAGCTAAACCTTGTACAACTACATCACTGATATCATACATCACCTTATGATAAAGTGTGGGATGAGCATAATAATAGGCCCCTTTTTCCCGCGATACAGGATGTTAGCACTCGTAGGAATTGGACATTTGCTGTAACTTTCATTCACCACGCTGGTTCCTCCTGCAAGGGGCGGACCACTGGCAACAGTATTGGTGAGCAAAGCGGACCCACCTAGTCGTCTGAATGCGTTGTGTCCAGCACTGTCGCACTTCACTTACCGTAATGATCTACGTTACAATGACTTGTTTTGGGGTTGACACATAAGTCATTAGGTGTCTGACCAAACTAGAGCCGCATTCTACAGGTTCTCATGTGCTGCACACCTTCAATGGAAGCATTACTACATGTGGTATGTGTAGTCGGCCTCCACAGAAGCCATGGCATCCACACGTTTCACAAAAGGCTCTGTGTCCATATCTTTCACAGGAGAAACCCAATGCAAGTTCGACAGTTACTTTTGCTAGTTGTTAATGGTAGAAAACTGAATATTAGTAATCGCCAGTCTATAGCTTTTTTATATTTAACCATTGGGAGAAAATTGAAAAATGGGTTAGGAGGATCATGCAAGCGTGCTAGTTTTCTTAGTAGCTATAAGGCATAAAAGAAAAGTCAGAGGAGATTCTGCTCAGTATAATTATTATTGCACAAGCCCATAAAGACATTGACAGTTTTGCACGCTTGCAATCACAGGGGCACAATAAGCAGTCAGATGATGGTAAGCACCATAACAGTTGTTCCTTGAGGGAAAAGAGACTCGAATCCTGACAACTTTAAAAATGGTGCTGTTTGATCAGAGTTAAGTTACTTTTGGGAACAAGGTACGTAGCTACAATTTCCAATTAAACAAGCACAGTGCACGTTCCTTCTTAGCTGAATGTGAGAGGAGTTCCGAGTAAATCTGACACACAGCTGCAGTCAGTGTCATAATTCCTACTTATGCATAGAACTTGACTTGGTTGTAATAATTGAACACTATTGTGTTTCACATCTGATATTATATGTAGTTCTTGGCTGAATGTGGGAGGAGTTCCTAGGTAGAGAGTAAATTCTGTTACATGAGATTCCCAGTAATAGCATACAATCAATTTGTGCGCAACTGCCGAGAGTTGAGGATTTAACCCTGTAAAAGCAGGCTAAGTAGCAGACATGCTACAACTGTCTCTCCAGAGTCTACTTTGAAGCAAGTACCACAAAAATGATGAAGGCTACAATGTTTGCAGCTGCAATTTCTGTAACTAGCACTGCAGTACTTGGATACCCACCCTACCAGTATGTTGCCAGCCAGCCGTATGCTGAACAGCAGGTGGAACAGCAGCAGTACCCGTTTGCTGAACAGTAGCAGTACCAGTATGAGTACCGAGTAAATCTGACACACAGCTGCAGTCAGGGTCATAATTCCTACTTATGCATAGAACTTGACTTGGTATGTACTATTGTGCTTCACATCTGTAGTTCTTGGCTGAGTGTGGGAGGAGTTCCTAGGTAGAGAGTAAATTATGTTACATGAGATTCCCAATTTGTGCGCAACTACCAAGAGTTTCGAGGACTATAACAGCAGGCCAAGTAACAGACATGCTACAACTGTCTCTCCAGACTCTACTTTGAAGCAAGTACCACTCCTTACAACAAAAATGATGAAGGCCACAATGTTTGCAGCTGCAATTCTACTCTCTGGAGCTAGCACTGCAGTACTTGGATACCCACCCTACCTGGATGCTACCAGCCAGCAGTGCCAGTACCAGTATGCTGAACAGCAGCAAATGTTGGAGGACCAACAGGAGCAATCATTTGCGCAGGAAAACTTTGACCAGGAGCAGGCACTCATGCAGCAGAACTATCTTAAACTGTTTGAAGGAGGTGCTGCAGCTCAGCAGGCGGGCAGTTGCTTGGACATTAATATTCCAACTTTGGTGGGTTTCCTCAACGTCCGTGTATGTCCAGACGATAGCACTGGATGTGGGCTTGTCCGTGTTGTTCTGGGCACGCTTGTCAATACCCGTGTTGAAACCTGCAAGCAAGGTTCGGTAGATATAATGTGCACGTTGTAGCTATGTTTCAGAAATCATTATTATTCACAGGATGTATTAAAACACCACGTCCCGAGACCTTGTGTCCACAAGGAAGTCCTCCTGCCCTCATTAGCATTCCGATTCCTGGAGTCATGGTGAATGTGGACATCCGCCTCTTTCCACGAGTGTCAGTGTGTGTGAGGATGAAAGCTCCGGTATGCCGACCATGAAGGTATTAACTAACATAAACACAATCACGTGATGATTGCAATTTTGTTATATACTTACAGTGATTAATGATCCACATCTGGGAACGGACAACTTTAAACAGAATAGCTGTGTAGGTTTTAGCAACTGCCCTAGAAATGTTGCAGATAGTTTGGACTTATGTGTAGACAGATTTCATTAGACATGTGCATACAAACATGTGTACCTTGATCTCATCATCATTGAACATTGAAACATTGAAAGAATTTTCGAGCAAATGCGAGGGGTTAAATTTTCAGATAAAGCTATGTGAGGTTATTGCATTGAGTCTATTTGGTCGGCGGTGGCTGTCCCCATCATTCCTGAGTAGCTTTTATGTTTTGTAGCTCAAATGGCCACAGCCAGTGCTCACTGATGAGAATGAAAAGCGCTAAAGTGGGCGAACTGCTCATGCGCGATACTGGGCTGGGCACTCGGTAATAGTAACTCGCGGAGAGTCTGACACGGGCTAGCTACAGTAGTAGATAGCATGCGGAAGTCGAAACATGCCATTCGTTGTGACTTCTTGAGCCCCCAATGTAGCTACACAGCAGAGCAGGTCGCGGTAAGCCGGTGCGATTGCCTTTTTCGCTTGTTTTCACGCATTTTCTAGAACGCAGCCATAATATATTGAATGACCCATAATGCATGCATTGACGAGTTGCAAAAATTTGTTTATAGGGGGGACGTATAAATAGGCACCCGCAATATAATCATTTTTAAAAACTAACTAGACACTCATGATTTTCATTGCTAAATTTGAAATGTCTGCCACTATATATTCCTCCTAGAATTACTCAAGAAAACATTTAGGTGACTCATAATGTCAACATGTACCTTATCGCCCTTTTATTTTTCAGGCTCGCGTAGTTCTGAAGCCGCTGGTATCGCTAATAGGCCACCTCGTGGCCTGTAGTGCCAGAATAAGCGTCGACACACACACACACCTAGAGTAACAAGCCCACTTTCCCCCTTAGGAAGGGTGTAGGTAAACTTCCTGTGCATGCATACTACCTTCTTTTACTGTCACAACCTAAAGTAGGACTTACAAAAACAAACTGAACTATAGCATGACAACTAAGCTTAGCAAGACAAACTGACAATACTGTGCTTATACCAGACTGTGATTGGTCCCACCCCAGTGGGGCACAGGTCAGGAGATTAAAGGGACCGAAACCTGTGACCTACACGATGATCTGCTGAGGAGCGCCCCTGATGACTGGTGCTTATACATATGAAAAGCACTAAAGTGCAAACCCTCGGCGAACTGGGCGTGCGCGCGCGGTACCGCTAATTTGATGGGCTGGGCTGCTATTAGTATGCGTTTTTACTCGTGGTCTCCCGCTAGTAGCTCGCAGAGTCTGACACGGGCTAGCTACAGTAGTAGATAGCATGCGGGAGTCGATACACGCCCTTCGTTGTGACTTCTCGTGCCTTCAAGACAAGCGGACCCGAGCCCGTTGAAAATATAAGCGCATGCGCAATTTCCGCAGCGATAAAATGGCCGACTAGCATTAGCCGTACAATGGCGGAAGCGCTCTAGCTTCGCAACGGAGCGTTTTCAGAGAAAACTGTCCGATCGTTCTGACCTTCGTCGCCTGTTGGGTAGATGGTATCGTTTCTGGGACGAACAGACACCCGAGAAGTGAGATTGAGAGTAACAGACAGACAGACAGACAAACCCAATGAAAAGCACTAAAGTGCAAACCCTCGGCGAACTTGGCATGCGCGGTATATACCGCTAATTGATGGGCTGGCCTGCTATTAGTATGTAGTATACTCGTGGTCTCCCGCTAGTAGCGGCTAGCTACAGTAGTAGATAGCATGTGGGAGTCGATACACGCCATTCGTTGTGACTTCTCGTGCCTTCAAGATACGCAGAGCAAGCGGACCCGAGCCTGTTCAAAATATAAGCGCATGCGCATTTTCCGCAGCAATAATGAAAAGCACTAAAGTGCAAACCCTCGGCGAAGTAGCTCGCAGAGAGTCTGACACGGGCTAGCTACAGTAGTAGATAGCATGTGGGAGTCGATACACGCCCTTCGTTGTGACTTCTCGTGCCTTCAAGATACACAGAGCAAGCGGACCCATATAAGCGCATGCGCATTTTCCTCAGCGATAAAAATGGCCGACTAGCATTAGCCGTACAATGGCGGAAGCGCTCTAGTTCTGCAACGGAGCATTTTCAGAGAAAACTGTTCGAAATTTCTGACCTTCATTGCCCGTTAGGTAGGTCGTATCCTTTGTGAGACGAACAGACACTCGAGAAGTGAGATTGAGAGTAACAGACAGACACACACACACACAGACAAACCCAACTACAGTACCCTCGCTGCGCATGCGCGCCGAGGGTAAAAATGGCCGACTAGCATTAGCCGTAGGCGGAAGCGCTCTAGCTTTGCAACGAAGCATTTTCAGAGAAAACCGTTTGAAATTTCTGACCTTCATTGCCCGTTAAGTAGGTCGTATCGTTTGTGAGACGAACAGACATTCGAGAAGTGAGATTGAGAGTAACAGACAGACACACACACACACACACACACACTAACAAACCCAATGAAAAGCACTAAAGTGCAAACCCTCGGCGATGTAGCTCGCAGAGAGTCTGACACGAGCTAGCTACAGTAGTAGATAGCACGCGACAGTCGATACACTCCATTCGTTGTGACTTCTTGTGCCTTCAAGATAGACAGAGCAAGCGGACCCGGTCGAGGTAAGTCTGTGCTAAATTTAAGCGCATGCGTGTTATCCGCCAGCGATAAAATGGCGACTACCGGCATTAGCCATACAATGCTGGAAGCGCTCTAACTTTGCAACGGAGCATTTTCAGAGAAAACCCCACAAATTTTCTGACCTTCATTGCCCGTTGAGTAGGTCGTATCGTTTGTGAGACGAACAAACACTCGAGAAGTGAGATGTAGAGTAACAGACAGACAGACACACAAAACGACTACAGTAACCCTCGCTGCGCATGCGCGCCGAGGGTTAACTACTGTAACCCTCGCTGCGCATGCTCGCCGAGGGTTAACAAGACAAGCCTACCTGACGTTAAACGACATGACGCATCTGACTGCGGTGGGTAGGTAGTGGGTGGAGTAGCAACGTAGCGGGGATAGGTTCGGCAGCCGGGGAGGAGGAAGGTTCTGAAGGGGGAGGTTCGGTAGCTGGGGAGGAGGGAGGTTCTGGGTTTTGGTCTACTTCTCTTCCTGTTGGAGCTAGACACCTCCTGGAAATTGTAAATGCCCCTGTTAACTTTTGTCATATGTTCGTTCGAAGTACAGTATTAATCGTGCATAGTGTCGTGGCTCTTGGGAACCTTCCAAGGTTCGACTCTGTCCAGATCCCAGTGGGGCTGCCGCACTGCACTGCTGCCCATGAGCAGTACGTGTGCATGTCACACAGTGATTGATAAAAAAAAATGAAAAGCACTTGAAAGTGCATAACCCTCGCCCCTGGAGCTCCAATAGTAGTTTATTAGAGCCTATATTCAGCAGCCAATGGTTTATACCTCAGTGACTCATTCACTGAACAGATTCGCTCCCTGGCTCTCACTTAATTAACCCGGCAATCTCGGTCCTACTCAACTGTTCAATCAATACTGGCAGACCAGCAAATCTTCTCCACACACGCAAAGCATCTAGCATCTATATAAGATATACAACGATTGGTCGCGATCTCTATTTGACGCACACCCACCTCGGCAGCCGTCCGTTTCACCAGCTTCCCCGGGCTTCTCCGCTCCATAATCTTATTTTACCATGCATTCCTCCTAGTTGAAAATATGTCCACGTTTCACGCTCAGAGTTGCCGCGGTTACCGAGAAAAACGGTGGACAGACGGACGGACGGACACACGCACACACACACACACACACACACACACACTCACAGACCGACTGCGAAACCCTCGATGCGCATGCGCGCAGGCGAGGGTTAATAAATTGCAGAGCGCCTTACGTTGAAAGGCATATTGCAGTTTGCATCTGATTGGCCCCACTTTTCACTCTCTACTGACACTACACACCTAGCTAGGAGAAAAATTACTTAGAACCCGGGCTGGAGAGGTTTAGCGGTAATACACGAGAACATTTAATCATACGAATAATGTTCGAGTGGATTTCCGCTAAACCCGACAGTATCCGGGTTCTAAGCAACTTGTATCACGGAAAAGTCCTAGAATATACGGAGCCCGCCATTTCAGAGCCGTTTTCCGGATAGTAGCCACGTGTTCTGTAATGAGCGTCTCGCTGCCTACTGGATAGGCCTGTGCGGATTATTCCTTGTTTTTGCCCTATTATTCTTTTCCTCAATTCCTATGAAAGCTCCTATTATTCCCACACTATTCTCCCTATTATTCTCAAGTATTCTCAAGAAAAATGTATCAGATTGTAAGTGTAGTCTCTGTAGCTAACTATACAGCATGCTTTGAAGAACACTCGTGGGGAACTCGGCAATCTTTCTAGCAGTGCCAATCTCAGACTCAGCCTCAATTCTCACTGCAGCTTTGGCGACAACAGTTTCTCAACCCCCACAGGCATTGGTATCTAGCCGCCGCCATGGCATGTTTGCCCCGCCCCCTCAGCTAAAAAGCTGCCTATTATTCCTGAATTATTCCCGCTTATCTGCACTGCCTATTATTCCAAAAATTTTTGCGGAATAATCCGCACAGGCCTACTACTGGAGCTACGCCGAGAGACACGCGTCACACAAACACACAGTCCCTCATCCATCAGATATTGATGTTTACCTACTCCAGCACAACCAGGCCGGCAGAAATCCACACACCCCACCAGCATATGCATCACATTTACTCATGAATACATACAAGAATTGACCACAAGTTCGAGAGCCCACAACCTCCCTCCTCTCCGGCTACCAAACCTATCCCCGCAGAACCTCCCCCAAACCCAGAACCACCCTCCTCCCCAGCTACCAAACCTACCCCTCACAGAACCTACCGCCTCAGAACCTCCCTCCTCTCAGGCTACCAAACCTACCCCACCCTCCTCCCCAGCTACCGTACCTACCACCCCTCACAACCTCCCTCTTCCCCAGCTACCAAACCTACCTCTCACCGAACCTACCGCCTCAGAACCTCCCTCCTTCCAGGCTACCAAACCTATATACCCCATCAGAAGTCAGAACCTCCCTCCTCCCCGGCTTAATTTTCCGTTAGGGACAGTAAGAATTATACTGCGACATCTCTCTTAGAAAAGTGGGAGAGGAGTATGTCAGGCAGCAGCTATAGCTACCAAACAAAAGTGAGCAACTAACAATTATTGGTGTACTAACTTAGTAGTAGCATGTTTGTATTGAGGGAGACCGCTGGTTGATAATATTCTTATATATTTCCTCCTCAGCTGCCTGACCACTCCAGTCCTCCATCCCCTCCCTCTCCTTCTCTCTGTGAGGCTGCTCCTTCCTCAACTCCTCCTCATCTCATGCCTTCAGTTCTCCCTGTCCCTCCTCTCCCCCTACCTCTCCCTCCCTCACAGAAGCAGCAACCCCAGGAGCCAGCGGCGCAGCGGTGCAGTTCGAAATGAAGGAACAGACGTTAGGATCCTGGTCTTCTCTCTCATGTTAGCTATATACTGGTTTATTTTTCTCACCTACTGGTCAACATGCAACCAGTTCATGTCAGAGGTAATAGCAAAATTTGAAAATATACCTGCAAATGAGGTTAGTAGCTACTATACCTTTTAGTTTTGAATGTGCACAATAACTATCCATAGGTCTTGCAGGAATTGACACTGGGTAAATAAAAAAACGAAGAGGAGGTTTCATCAGTGTCCAAAGTTACAATTCACCAAATATTAAATACAGTACGGATTATAAAAGATGTTAAAAGATGGATGATTCAAATAGTGGGCACTGGGCTAACATATTTTACCCTCGGCGCTCATGCGCAGCGAGGGTCGCAGACTTGGTAAGTGTGTCTGTCCGTCTGTTACCACGTTTTCACATGTAGCTAAAAAGCGACACCAACGGGGTTCAGCGCTACACTGGCATTATTTAAAAAATGGCGATTTTCGTGAAAGTGCCACGTTCAGAAGTTATGGCGTGAAAACCAAGTGCACAAGCCAATTGCAAATCAGCACAGGCTTACCTCGACCGGGTCCGCTTGCTCTGTGCGTCTTGAAGGCATAAGAAGTCACAACAAATGGCGTGAATCGACTCCCGCATGCATCAACTACTGTCGCTAGCCCGTGTCCGACTTTCCGCGAGCTACTAGCGGGAGACCACGAGTAAACGCATATATACTAATACCCCAGACCATCAATTAGCGGTATCACACATGCGCAGTTCGCCGAGGGTTTGCAGCTCAGTGCTTTTCATCAGGAGGACATTGAAACTGAACGAAAAATGCAAGTTAATTTAGCTAGAAGAACTCTGTTTATTATTCGTATGTACATCAATTATTTTCCAGGAGCAGTCCTCCTCCAGGAGAAGATTATACTACGTACTTTGTCCGTATCATATCCATCGTTTGATGTTCGATGGTGGATATTATTATTCCTTCCGCATCGGCAGCAAATCCGTACAGTTAGGGCTGCAAAATCGAATTTTATGAGCAGCTCAGGCTGTGAGGATAACCATCGCTGTTGGGACGCGCGTGCGTCTTGGTACCGCCACGAAAGGTGTGGAGCAACAATGGGAGGCCTAAAGCCCGACTATATACCGTTACGTTTTTTCAGCCTCTCTGGACTTCTTGTGAACACAACCATGACTTCAAACAAAGTGTAGCTAGCTAAAGTTAGACGGTTCGGTGGTATCCGCGTTAGCTATCGACACGAGAAGGCATTCCACCACATGGTGACGTCACGCTAATAGAACTCCATCCATTGCGCCACAGAAACCCGGAAATCAGACGAGGCATGACATCAAATGGTGCCCACACGTCCGGTCGCACTCACGTGTATGCGCGCCATGGCAATCTGTCAGTCGCTAGTAAGCTAGATGAGGTAGCTTCTCTCCAGTGAATCCTGCAACAGTTTGGAACATAGAAGTTCCACGCACGACCTGCAACACAGCAGCATACCTCATGTCCTTTTTATTGCTGTGAGACAACTGACTGACTCGCGTGCTCCTCTCCCTCGCAGAGGGGTTGGGTCTGGGACCCAGAGTCGGCCCTACACCAAGAGAGGAGGTTCGACAGGAAGCCAGGCTGGATGGTCGCGCAATTAGCTACGTACTTGCGAAGTGCATATATACTTTCGTGAGGGGTGCAGTGGTGAAAGTTTTTTTACGACGCACGTTTGACCCTGTCGAACCTCCTCTGTCCCACACCCATTCGGGCGCCTCCGTGCATGCGCACTGTTTGTTACTGCATAAGGTCTGCAGCGTATAAAACCAGAGACGGATTCTATAAGCAAAAAGCTCCATAGCTACCGAGTTTGCACCATTTAAAACGGAGGGGACCAACTAAGGCAGAGTAAGAAAATATGCGACTTGCAATTCTTGCACTCACTCTGGCTATGCTACTTGCGGCCTCATCAGCACACGTACCTGCGGAAAGGCCCTACTATCCTGCGCCCAAACCGATTCGTATTCAGGCAGAACAACCCACCTATCCTGTGGCCGAGAATGAGCAGCAGAGTAAGTACAACATGAGGTGAAACTATAACAACAACAGCATCATTTTAGGTATAATTATACTATACACTTCATTAGTTGATGTCAAAAACTGCACTTACGGTAGCTATTCCTATTTTTCAGCCCCAGACTCTTGTGCTATTCAAATAGGGCAGATAAAGTGTAGTTACTCTAACTCCTAGGGTGAGAAAAGATGGTGTGAGACTTGTTAGCAGAATAAGCAGTCCAAAACCCTTTTGCGCCATTTTCAGGAACAAAGAAGAAAGCAGAGTAGCTACCTAGATGTTTCCTTGCAGCTGGGAAATGGCAGCAGAGGTCTAAAACGAAACTTATGCCTCAAAACATTAGCTGCAAAAGCAAACAATGTAATTAGCTCAACAAACAAAGTATGCAGAGTAATAAGACAAACAAATATTTAACTCTTACCTAAGCACGCACCCTGCTCATCCTTGACCCTGTCCTACAAAACCTGCAATAGCTAACCCTACCATGTGTGCTTGTTCTGTTCTGTCTTCTCCTCACTCCCAGCCTGTACCCCACTCTATGAACCATGCTTGTCACCCTCCGAATGCTGCAGTAATCTTTGTGAAGTGGTAGTTTTTTTCAACTATTGTATCGATGAACATTTCTGGGACTATATATACGACTACTGAGTGGTGCTCAAGAAGAACTGACTATAAGACTTATTGCTGTGATCTATGCTTTTTAACGTTTAGATACTGATGGTGTGCACACACACTTATTAAATTCATTATAATTGTTGATGAGTGTTGCCAGGAAGCGTTGCATAAGTTAACTATTGTGATCTGCTGCAGTGGTGTGAGCAGCAAAAAGGATCAACAGCTTACTGACAATGCACAACTCTCTCACTGATTGTCTGTTGAAAGAGTGAACCAACCTGGTGTACAGAGTACAATTAAACATAATTCTAAAGAATATATGTACAGAGTACATAATTCTATATAAAAAAGGATAGAAAACCTTATTCTTATTCATGTTATTATTATTATATACCTATGTGACCTTAGTATCGTACCTTTTAGTTACGGGAAGCTACTTCTTGAAGCAAATTACTCAAAGTGACTGCTATTTGGCACAATACTGCAGATATTCTTGTGTGCAATCCAACAGACATTTGGCACAATCATGAGAACCTGACTCAGATCCCCTGACCGTTAATTGAAAAGACTTTTGTGCCTTCTTCTCATTCTGACTTCTATGAAGAAAGAACCACTCTGATAGTAGCAATTGGTGCAATCATTATTGCTACTGAGGACATTTACAATGATGAACATTTTTCAGACAGTAGTAGAAAAATGTAAAATTTTCACCCTTTTATTTCAGTTGTTCACTGTCAGAATGATTATATATACCGACAAACGAATTTTGTTTCTATCTACTGCGGAACATACTGCACTTTGGTATTCACAACAGTTATTTCTTTCTATTTGCACTCGACTGCATTCATGGCATCTCAGTAGTGGGACCTCTCTCCCATAGTCTAGACTAACACACACACGGCTGAATAACCACGTGGACCATCAGAATAAACACAGTCTCGAGATGAAAATGTAAAGTTTATGAGGCGTAAAGAGCTGTTCCACCAGCTTCTTTGAGGCATAGAAAGAGTGTGAGAATGTTATTTTTGCAGTACATATAGAGTGACTATAATTATACATCATGCCGGATATGATGTTTGAAGATACACTGTTTTTTTTACATTGCCATCCCATGAGCTTATTCAACAAACCAAAAACTGAGTGTTTGCTCAGAATGTCTAGAGTATTGCTCAAATAAGAACATAATGAGATCCCATGTGTGCACTGTGGTTTGTCATCATTACATCGCCATCCCATGAGCTTATTCAACAGACCAAAAACTGAGTGTAAGCTCAGAATGACATTCACGGGCAGATGTTACCTGATCAATGATTTCATTCACTGAGTCAGTTATGAAGTGTGTGCACTTTAGGAGAAACGGCATGGAATTTAACAAACAAGGGATTAAAATTCCAGAGCAAACAAAACAAAATGGTTTTAACCACACAAACAACTTTTTAACGAAAAACATTAACCTGAGTTGAAATTCACGAGTGAAAGCAAACACTACTTGTTTATGTAGCAGGCAAAAACAGAGCTCAGTGGAGGTCCCTTTGCAGCACAAACAGCCACAAATATGCCACCACCCATGCACCCCTAACACTGTCTCTCAGACCGTTGTATATACATCGTTAGTCCATGAAAAAACATGTTTATAGCATACTATATAGTTAAATGGAGGAAAAGAAAGAACCCTTAAACCCCCCCTTCCCCCCCCCACCAAGCACACAAAACACAGACAATAACATATAAACAGAAAGAGAGAGGCAGGACCCATGTATACGTGTAATGCCTCTAAAAGAAAATTAATTGTGCAAAGAGGAAAGTGTGGTGTGAAAGAACTTTAGATGGTCCGTAGTAGTTAAGTGGGGAGGAGAGAGGGGAGAACAGACTTGTCCCTGAAATTTAGCTAGCTAACTACTTGTGTGAATGTCATTTTGAGAACAAACTTCCACCAAATGCACATCGTAATAATTATATATTTGACTGCAGTAGCAAAGGTGACATAATTTTATGAACCAAGAATGCATTATTAAGTAATGCTCAGTGAACTTTGAACAACTAAGTGATTAAAAAATAGTGGAGTGAAATTACATCTTATATAGCGTCAGAGAAGGAGGTATCAAAGAGTGCTCTCTTTGGTAGAGTCCAGACCCAGTTGGCAGCTCTGGTGAGCCTCCACTGTCGCACAGTAGGCCACCAGCGAGACACCTGGATGCTGTACTTGACCTTGCACAACTGGTCCAAGAACCAGTCAAACCAGACGAGGCGGAGGAAGACAATGAGGAGAAGGTGGACGGGGTTGAGAGTTGTCTTGCGATGGCTCTCCATCGTGGCAATGGCCTGGGCTTCGTGTTTCGGTTCGTTTAGTCGGAATGTGGCTGCATTATAAGGGGCAAAGTGTGCGATGTACCAGTGGTAGGGATTCCTTTTGAACAGCTCCCAGTAATTGGGGTAGATCCCTGCTAGACGGGCTATATCATCAATGTAGGTGAACCCTTCCACGAGTCCTTCGAGTCTACAAGATGAATGCTTGAAGTATTCCCGCCAATGAGCCTGATCCTTGGCTAGCTCAGCCTGTCTCTCCGCCAGTGGCTTGAGGGAGACTCGTTTACTGTATACCCTGGCAACCCATCGTGCCTGCAGCTCAGATACGCCAACAACTGATCCCACAACTGGTCGTACGAAACCGACAAATGCTAGACTCGGATCCTCCACGTTAAAAACGAACTTGTAGTGCTCCGCGATGCTCATATTGGTGTAGGTGTCGGAGACAAAGGGGAAGAACTTTTTGTAGCCTGTGGACATGATGACGATATCAAACTCTTGTTTTGTTCCGTCAGTGAAGTGCACCTCACGACCCTCGCAATGACTGATCCCTGCCTTGGGGACTAGGTGCTTGTAGTCCACCAGTTCCAAGACTCGTCCGTTCTTGTTGACGAAAAAGTGGAAGAAAGCTGCATTATTGCGCCACTCAGGGATACCGTGGCCCTGGTAGGCCAGCAGTGATCCGCTGGTTGTCCACTTGCAGATCCATGAGAGCCCCGGCTTGCTGCGAGTGTAGGGGGCGATGGTCTTCATCATCCGTGAAGATGCCTTGTCGATGGCCTGCGGCCTTCCCCAAGGAACCACTCTGCCAACCTTCCTGAAGAAGTGCTGGCCACGCGGAATGCTCCAGTAGATAAACCGGGAGATTTTGTGGAACTCCATGCAGATGTCGCTCCCGGTTTCCCCTCCACCTACCACTAGAAGTCGCTTGTCCTTGTGTTCCTCTGTCACTTCCTTGATCTCTCCGGCATGGTACACCTTCCCTGTGAACCCCTTTAGAACGGTGCTCTCCAGCTCCCTGTTTTGTTTCTGCTGCGGACCAGTTGCTATCACGAGGTTTGAACTGGTATACTCGTCTCCGTTTTCACACAGAATCCACCACAAGTCACCTCTCTTTTCAGCCTTCTCTACGCCTGTGTTGAGCCTGATATGCGGGGTCAGACCGAAACGTTCGGCGTAGCTGTGCAGGTACCCGAGTACGTCCGTGTGGTGCGGGAACATGCCGATCTCCTCCGGCATCGGGGAAGTCGGACATCTCTGTCACAGTGGACGAGGAGGTGCAGCGAGTAGTCTTCATGACCGTGACGGTGTTGGGATCGTCCGAGTACAACCAGACTCCACCGATGTCGCTCTTTTTCTCCAGAGCCACCACCGAGAGCCCTTCCTCCAACATATACTTGCACGCCACCAGTCCCGACCAGCCTGCGCCGACGACCGTCACGTCGTGGTGCTTTGTCGACATAGGCTCTCGGTTACTCGTCTTCTCGATTTTGCGATCTAGATTATGCGGATAAGGGCTGCGACATCCAATTATATATACCACTGTGGAAATGCTTGGCATTCTTTGTGCAAGCGTCATTGAGCATGAATCAGTCATGTCTCAACAACTTGGTAGCGAGGTAGAATGGCAAGGCAAGGCAAGGCAAACAAGCCAACTACAACGCATGCGTATACTTATCTATAGTATCTCGGAGCCCTCTCTAAGAAGCTGGGCTGGCTCCGCGAGACTAGTGAGTAAAATCAGCTGACTACCAGCAGGATGGAGAGCTAGAGTAGAAACTTGCGCGGGCGCACTCAGCGTGTTCGTTTTGCGGGGCGCGGGGCGTGGCATTCACACGTGTCTGGGTACAAAGGGCGGGTGTTTCCCGTCCGTATATACGTTTCATGGCTAAAAAGAGCGGTTTTGACTTCTGGAGGAGTACCCTACAGGGAGCCAAGTATGTGGTGGCTCCAATGGTGGACCACTCGGAACTGGCCTGGCGTCTTCTCAGCCGAAGATACGGCGCTCAGCTCTGCTATACCCCCATGCTCCACGCCGCCGTTTTCGAGAGAGACGCCAACTACAGACGAGAGCATCTGGTGTCCATTCCTGATGACCGACCCCTTATTGTACAGGTATATGTAGCTATACAACATACAGCCGACTCTGATGTGAGTATATACTCTAATTAATGCGCATTTGCTCCCAGTTTTGCGCCAACGACCTTCGGACTTTGTTGGAGGCTGCGAGACTGGCCCAGCCTCACTGCGAAGCCATTGACCTCAACCTTGGCTGTCCACAGGCCATTGCCAAGAGAGGTAATGCTACAGTAGGGTCTCTCCACTTCACCATTCTCAAACCAGGTCACTACGGTGCCTTCTTACAAGATGAGTGGGAGCTACTTACAGATATGAGTGAGTTATTCATATTATATAACATCAGTCAATTTCTCAGTGATTCTTTCTCCCTCACCTGTATATACGTAGTTGGTCTTCTGCATCGGGAACTGAGTGTACCTGTCACGTGCAAGATCCGTGTTTTTGAAGACGTGGCGAGAACAGTCAGATATGCACAGATGCTGGAAAAGGCAGGATGCCAGGTGGTTAGCGGGTCTACCCCATTTGTTAATAAAAAGATGCTCTTTGGGTGTTCATGATGGACACACTTTATATCAAATTCCCAACAATGGACAAGTATTGTTTGCCACAACAATAAGGCTGTATGGTATGCGTGCATCAAAAGGCGTTTTAGTTTGTTTTATGACTCTGTTGTGTTGTTCTTACAGCTGCTGACAGTTCATGGTCGAACCAGAGACCAGAAGGGACCAAAAGCTGGTCTTGCCAGCTGGGAACACATAGCGGCTGTCAAGTCAGTATATATAATAGTATTTTAACATAGTATGTGATCAACTTTTGTGTTTATGATTTGGTATACGCATTTCACAAAAAATGTCACAAATTCATTATCACACTGTTCAAATTTATAGAATTTCAGGAGGAATGGGGAAATTTGCTATGTAATATGAGAGTATTATTGTAGGGTTGTCTCCCTATGCACAGATGCAGTGTGAATATCCCGGTGTTTGCCAATGGCAACATCCAGTTCCTCAGAGATGCCGAGAGATGTCTCCTGGAGACCGGGGTCAACGGGGTCATGACTGCAGGTGGTTAGACCCTGTAATTAGTCCTCACAAACACCGGAATGTATAATATGTCTGAGGGATCTTGTTTATCGTTTTATTATGGGAAAAGTGATGCTGGGTCTAGATTAATGTTTAAGTTCAGGTCAGGCACGCATGGGCTAAATGAGGAATTGGGTAGGCATAGGGGGAGGGAGGGGGTGGAGGAGTGCCTGTTGTGTGATGATGAGTGTGAAAGTGTGAGTCATGTGTTGTGGGAGTGTCCAGCATATAGTAGTCTTAGGAGCAATTTCTTAGTTGCCCTGCAGGGGAAGCTTGGGGATGATGGGTTTGAGCATTTCCAGTCGCTTGATAGTTTCAGGAAAGCATCCTTTATATTGGGTAGTGAACTGTGGGAGGATAAATTTGGTTCTTTGCTTGGCCTTGTTAAAGATTTTATTTTGGATGTTTGGGAGCTAAGAAAGGTTAGGTTATACGGCGATAATCCCAGCGTACAAGAGACCCAGTCTCAGATTGCGTCTGGGGAGCTGCAGGGTGTCGCTGGTGGAAGGGGTGAGTTGAGGTGTCTGGGAGGTGAGACAGGCACCTCATGTTCATATGGTGTATGTTCGTTTGTTAACGGTTCCGCCCATTGCTCTGGGTGCGTGGTCTATGGCCCTAGTGCTATGGCAGCCACCTGAGTATTATTATTATTACTGCACGTCAATGAATGATGTGGAGTCATGTAAGGACAGGGTTTAACAGGGTTACAACACTACATACCAACTAGTATTGTACTCACACACTGTCTAACCTCCTTGTCCATAGACTCCATACTAGTCGGGACTGAGCTGTGTGCGTTCACGCAGGCTACATACATACCGCGTTTGATTTTAGTTTTGCAACTCTTGCCCACAGAAGGGAACCTGTATAATCCAGCCATCTTTACCGGGGAGCAGCCTCCTTGCTGGAGAATGGTGGAGGAGTATCTGGCGCTGGCCCGCACCTACACCCCTCCTCTCTCGTACATCCGCGGACACGTCTTCAAATTGTGGCTCCATGTGTGAGTTGTGGTATATATTATCTGATATTGGATAGAAAAGCGTAGCTGAATTGCGCGGGGTAGTCCATATTGCACTGTCCATACTCTGAAGCCTAAAGTATGCGTAAGTTTTGCAGTGGTCTTCATTGCACATGTGGCATTAACGAAAGCCCTGTGCGGCATAGCCATATTTTTGCTGGGATACCAGGTGGGAAATAATAGTGTGGTGTGTGGAGATGTGCCGCGTATCACACGCGTGTGTGTGTGTGATGTGTAGTGCAGTCTGCAGAGACCCGAGTACCTACACTTCAGAGAGAGGTTTGGCTGTGCACGCAGCATCGACGCTTTTGAACAGATCTCGGCCGAGCTGAAGGCTCTTGTGATGGTGAGCCAGACACCCTCAGATCTAGCTTACCCTAGAAGAGTCTTGAGTAGGGTGGTAGGTAGTATCAAGGATATTTCTGTAATAGGAGAGGCTGTCAGAAGAGGAATTGAGTGGAGAGTTTTCCCTGGATGATGTCCCATTCTGGAGATGTCACTCCTATGTCAGACCCTCGTATGTCACCTCCATCTGTATTCATACCACCCTAGAGTGAAACATGGACACATTGGAGACCGGTCATTTTGTCCTCTCTAGAGATGTTGTCCTCTTTCGGAAGTTCTCCCTAAAATCATACGAAATCAATATTATTCAACGAAATAAGCTACAGTTGCCTTTGCTCAAGACAAACGTTTCCCCCAACAAGAAAATACTATTCAGTATCTCTCTCTCTCTCTCTCTCTCTCAGTCCATGTGACGCCCCCAAGGCCAAGCAGAGTTCTCCAAACAATGAGTCTGCTGGAGACTCTAGCAATCTCACTCATAAGATAAAGAAGAGGAAGCAGCCTCAGTCCTCAGTGGCCGTGGAGCCAAAAAGTAAAACATTCACTTCTGTGTTTATTTATAACTTGGACTTTTTTGCTTTCCAGAGCGTCGATGGGACATTTGTGTTGCTTGTAAAGGGAACCCAAGAGTAAGTGTTGAAGCGTTAACTTTATGAACTCTTCAGTAGCCCTGTTGTTGTGCCAGGGAGGAAAGTGTGAGCACATGATGTGCAAGAGCTGCTGCAAGTCACACTGCTGGCAGAAGAGTGTTTGCTGCTCTGGTGAGCACCTCTAATTCACTATCATTGATGACAGGGTCTCTCTCTCTCTCTTTCGTGGTGGTGTGCAGGTCACAAGTTCCACATCGGACCCAGCAGATTGAAGAAGGAGCAGGGCAGTGAGCAAGGGGAGAGGGACACAAGTGTCAATTATGACTCTTGATATTTGCTGACGTTAACATAATCCTGCGCATGCGCTGTGCTCTGCTGCATGACGGTGTACAACTAAATGGCGGCAGCGAGGAATAATAAGCAACTCTCCCTAATTTCTCCCCTTCAGCGACGTCCGCTTCGTTCGAACCGTCACCATGTACGCCCTACTGCTCACAGGAGACTCTTGCTGGAGGTGGCGTTCAGGCTCCGAACGTACGAGGTTGAAGAGCTCGAGTTTATGGTCAAGGACGTGGTCGTGGCGCCAGCTGGTGATTCGCTGACAACGCTAGGGCTTCTGGAGACCCTAGAGCGGCACAGGCTGCTGGGTCCTGGTGAATACACTACCCTCCGGGAGTACCTGAAGAAAATTGGCAGAGAGGATTTAGCCGCTCTTTTGGCCCCTCCTGAGGAAGTGGGGGCCTCCACCTGCACCCGTACGTCCCTTCCCGGCACTCTCGCCCGTATTGCGACTCGTCTCGGGATCAACACGGTGGTGTGGCCGTGCAGCACGTACAGGAGAAACACACTGGAGGTGTTTAGAGGACTGTCGAAAGTACAAGTGGAGCAGATTCGATGGCTCTCGCAGGATTTCTTTGGCGAGAGACTCAAAACGTCCTGGGCGAACGAAATGACGGGAGTGGAGCTCCTGAACGCATTGGAGTGTAGTTGTCTACTGGGACCTGGAAACTACACGTTTCTCATTGACTGCCTTGAAGAGATTGGTCGTCCAGACCTGATGATTCACATCATGCCCCCCAGCCTCCCTCACCTCCCTGCCTCCATGGATATCCCCGCTCTGCTTCACCACGGACACGTTCAGAGAATGCAATTGAAAAAGACTCAGTACCAGTTTGGAATGAAATGCTTGAAAATGGTGTCCGATGTTCCCTCTAAGATCACCGCCGAGCATGCAGGTGGCTGGTACAAGCAAATTCTTGGGGGGTTGTCCCCAAAACCGGCCGAAGCAAACTCCAAATCTAGCTACATACTCGAAAAACTCCCAGATACACTCATCAACATGTCTCTCCACCTGAACGATCTCCACAGTGCCTTGTCGGAATATGAAAGCAATGGGGACACAGCGGCGTTCGCTCAGTATATTTCTGCCTCCAAACACCACCTTGATATACTGCAGGGGTTGATGGAGGAAATTGACTGGGATCGAGAGCCCCGCAGAAGTGAGAGGACTGCCACTTCTCGGCAGTACCACCCAGTGAGGCAAGCCTCATACGGAGCATTCAGCGGCATTGCAGAGCTCCTGCTCGAGTTCAGCGGTAGCAGAGAGCGACTGCAGGAAGAATCGCGACTCTTGAGCTGTGCCCTTACCCGTATCGAATCGCTGCTTTTCCTGTGTGGGTACATGTGGTCACTTACATCGTGGATGATTGCGACACTGCAGGTAGCGGTCTGTGCACCAGTTTGTCTCACGGAGTACGATTTTCTATTTCGACTCCTGCTCCATAGAAACAGACAACTCATCTGGAGCAATAGTAGAATGCTCGACATTGTGCTTGGTCCCACATCAGCGGGGAAACGACTCCTGAAATGCTTCAAACAAGGTGCATTTGGTGATAAAACGGAACAGATTTCCCACCCGTTTCATGTGGCAGCCACTCCCTTTCCAGTGTTCGCTTTTGTGCTGCTTTTACTGTCTGAACATCCTACTTTTTCTGCAGAGGACATGGAAGAGATAATAGAATCTCTGAAATACTATGTTGGGAGCCAAGAACAAACTTTTTGTCGGATTTACGATTATGTGACTGCAATGGTTCTACGTAACATATCGAGGAATATCGAGACATTCAGGCATGCAAAATTGCAAGAGTTCCAGTCGCAGGATTTGCACGGCATTGAAGAGATCTTCAGCTTCTGAAACAGGACCCCTCTAAATTGCTCTCGAAATCACAACCAGCCCTTTACAGCAGGAATACAGAAACACCCTTATACCATACGATGTCGTGTGTGTTAGCACATAGTTGTGGGCATGCGCGCGCGTTTGGCGCCTTTCGGTTATGGTTACGCGCGCGCGTGTAGGCGCGCTGAGAGCGGAGGCGGGGACGGCACCTCTAAGGCTAATATGGAAGCATCGAAGTCGAAGAAGAGAGTTTGTGTCTCTCTAGTACCTCTCGCTCGACGTCCGCTTCGCTCGAGCCGTCACGTAGTCCCTACCACTCACAGAAAGCTACTGCTAGAGGTGGCGTTCAAGCTGCGGCCGTGCGAAGTCGATGAGCTCCGGTTTTCCGTCAAGGATGCGGTGCCTGACGAGACTGCGGCCGACGCCCTTACGGCGCTCGGGTTACTGGAGTGCCTGGAGCGCCACAAACTGCTCGGTCCGGAGAAATACGCGATCCTGCGAGGATACTTGGAGGAAATGGGCAGAAGAGATCTCGCAGATCGTCTTGCCCCTCCGGAAGAACTAGGGGCCTCCACCCGCACTCGCCCGGCAATCCCCGGCACTCTTAGCCGTATTGCGAAATGTCTCGACATCAATTGCACGGTGTGGCCGTACAGCACGTACAGGAGGAACGCGCTGAAGGTGTTCAGGGAGCTAGGCGAAGGAGAAGTGGAGCAGGTTCGATGGCTCTCGCAGGATTTCTTTAGCGAGACGTCCTGGGCGAACGAAATGACAGGAGTGGAGCTCCTGAACACATTGGAGAGTAGTTGTCTACTGGGACCTGGAAACTACACGTTTCTCATTGACTGCCTTGAAGAGATTGGTCGCCCAGACCTGATGATTCACATCATGCCCCCCAGCCTCCCTCATCTCCCTGCCTCCATGGATATCCCCGCTCTTCTGCGCCACAGACACTTTGAGAACATTGAACTAAAGAAAAAGCAGTACCAGTTTGGAATAAGAAACCTGATGATGGTGACACAGATGGCCTCACAGAACACTACACACATGGCAGTTGGATGGCATAAGCGCATTCTCGGAGCCCTTTCTCCAAAATATCTAGAAGCACACTCAAGTTTCATTATTGAAAACCTGCCAACAACCCTCATCAACATGTCTCTCCACATCAACGATCTCCTTGATTCGGTCCAGGAATACGAAAGACACGGCGACACGGCCAAGTTTGCCAGACATGTCTCGGATTGCGAGCAGCACCTCGATATCCTCCAGAGCCTAATGGAGGAAATTGATTGGGACCACACCCCACGTAAGAGGGAGAGCATTGCCACATCTCGGCAGTACCATCCTGTGAGGCAAGCCTCATACGGAGCATTCAGCGGCATTGCAGAGCTCCTGCTCGAGTTCAGCGGTAGCAGAGAGCGACTGCAGGAAGAATCGCGACTCTTAAGCAAGAAGCTCACCAGACTCGAATCTCTCCTTCGTCTCTCTGGCTACATGTGGTCGCTCACCTCCTGGTTGATTGCCTTGCTCCAGGTGGCAGTTCGCTCCCCCGTGTCTCTCTCAAGGTACGACTCCCTATTTCGGCTGTTGGTCCACCGAAACAGACACATCATCCGGAGCAATAGTGATATGCTAGACACCGTCCTCAGTCCCACCTCTGTTGGGAGAGAGCTCTTGAAAGGATTTCGCAAGAATGATCTGGTGACCAACCCCGAGGAAGGGGGCTCAGATCCTGTCTTGCTTCACGTAGCTGCAACTCCCATCCCAGTCTTTGCTTTTGTGCTCCTGCTACTCTCTCAACACCCCTCCCTTGCCTCCAGTGACCTGGAAGAGATTGTAGCCTCTCTGAAATTGTATGTCAGCAGTCGAGAAGAGGGCTTCTGTAGGATCAATGGAGATGTGACCATGATGGTACTGCAAGGCATTGGCAGGGACATTGAAACCTTCAGATACTCAAAGATTCAGGAGTTTGAGACACACAATGTCCATGGTCATGGAATCGCTGATATCTTCAACCTTTAGCTGTCTGATGTTTTGCAAAACGAAGTTTGTGCGCATGCGCGTGATCGCGCGTCCGGTGATGTGCATTATTTGGAGTAGGCCTATAAATGCGGCCTTTCCGGAGGTCGAAGCCTCTTCCGTCCGTTTTCTTTCGAGGGAAACAGAAAGTTAGCACGCTTGCTGACTAGATGGCCTACCTGGTAGCGAGACTGTTCGGTTCCTACTACCTCTCCAAGCAGCGTCACGACTCAAAGGTGCTGCATTACTACCGAAGACCGACGTGGCGATCTCTCCTTCTCTTCCTCAGTACGTGAGCGATGCCCGTGCCTTTTTGTACCGTCAGTACACGTTCACCATAGCTATGTCCTACGTTCGTAATGTGTTGCTTTGATAAAGAGTGCAAAGATTTAGTGGTGTATTCCTAGTACACCCATTGACAGTTGAATGGCAATGTGTTCTGGCATTGTACATGTTTCAAAAGAACACCAATTTTCCATTTGACATGTGGCAAACTACGACAAACTGTGTAAATGTCTGTTTCTGTGTCCGCAGCGTTTGTGGTCCTTTCTCATGTCATCGCCAAAAAAGCCCGTAAGTTTCATTCGAAAACATGATCGTTTCCAACTCAATTGTTTTTCTTTCTGTATATTTCTCCACAGCTCATCCTTATCTTTCTGCTGCTTGCTACATACTGGCTGCCTATTTCAGCTACCTTGTCACGGAGAAATATGAGGTGAGAATAACGAACATACATCTGCCAACAAAGATTGCGAGGTATATCTGAACGATGTATTTCAGGAAGTAATATTTGACAAGGAGAAGAGGAAAGTGTCCATGATGAGCAGCAGGTTCTTTGAGAAACATCTCTTGGGCTACAGGAGAATCAGTAAGTTCAACAGTGGTGGCCTATATACATGTCAGGCTTATAATAGTCTCATAAACAGGACCTTACTTACTTTCCGCAACTCACGTATGTGCAACTATAGTCAGATCACAACATTAACGTCATGGGAAACCGAAGCTTGGTTTTGAGGATAATCAGGACACCCTGCAGATTGCTTATGTGCTCAAAAATAATTTGCGGAGCAAACTTGGTCGCGTTGATGGCCCTGAAATTAATGTTTTCTTCTCTGAAAGCTTCCAGCTTAGTTTGTTCCTATATATGTATATAGCCAAATGCGTGTATCATTCTGAACTCTGTTCCTCTGTGTATATAAGATGTGGTGGAGTTGGAGGAGGTGATGGGAGTGAAGGTGGAGAAACAAAAGATAATGGGGAGCCGGGGGTTCATGGTGAGTGTATGGAACACAATGTCCATCAAGCTTGTAAAAAACCTCTGTCTCAGGTGAGTCTGGTGCTGGATGGCATCACTATTTCACTGACAGCTCAGTGTACATTTGGAGAAAGAAGGTATATACACACACTAGCTCAATATAACTATCTCTCAGAACACCATGGTTAGCAGGCAGGCATGGCACACTAACAGTGTATTTGGTTCATAAATTCCCGCCTTACTTATAATGTACCCTTATCTACCACACAGTGAGCACGACTCAATAGTGAAGGAGATTCGGCAGTTTTTGGATCTCCCGACAGCTGCAGAGCAGGACAAGGCCACCACCAGAGTCCTGACCCAGACTGGTGGCAGGAACATCAAGAAACGGAGAAACAACTAGTTCCCACCACCACCACCACCATCGGTTGAATATAGCCCTCACCCAATCATTTCTCATTCTCGGACACCCACTCCTTTTCTGGCGCTAACATTAGAAACTCACACGCAATACACAGGCGAGTTTGATAATGAACAACGTTACAACGACATACGGCTCACAAGTGACAACGCTAATAGAGTTTAGCATCACTGAGGTACTCTTCCTGCGTGTGAGTGTAGGGCATGAACCCTGGGATACACAGACACATTGCGCTCAATACAGGAGATGACAGAACGACTCCGGACTTACCCATGTGTCGCGCTCTCTTGATCGTACTTGCTAGTCTCCTCTGCTTTTTCATACATAGCTCTGCACAGATCATTATAAAAGTGCATTGAAACAACTATGTATGTATAGCAATGAGTATAATAGAGAGGTTGTGACACAAGAATCACACTGTTCGGTTGTAATACTCTGTATGTAGATACTCTAATTAAAAGGAAAACCTCCCTAAGGTATAATACATAGTTGTTTCGATGCACTGTTGTGTAAACCTCAAAAGGACACATTGACTATATTTTTTCAGTGTGTCTGTTGTGAAAGTTGCACCGTGACTCACTGGTGATGTTTCTGGGCAGGATCATGCCAGTCTGGGAGGAGACAAACTGAGACAGGAACCTCGGATTCTGTGGACAACAGGCACACACACACACACACACACATGTTCATAACATGGCAAAGATTTGTAACACAAACTGGCAAAATTACCATTGGGAAAGCATTCATGAGAGCTGTGTACGAGCTTTTTGCTGATTAAATACAAAGACACCCTTCTTTAGGTACTACTGGCTTATAGCTAACCTTGTAGCTGAACTCCACTTCTCTGGAGCAGAGGCAGTTGTGAGGGCAGTCATTGACACCGGGTAGCTTCTTGTCCAGTAGCGAGGTTCTACCCTATACAGAGTCAGCACGTGAGCTTCACACTGCAAGTTACATAGAGTGTCTTACGGAGGTATGCTGCTGTCTCGAGTGACTGTGGACACCTAGTGCGCGGTAATGGCAAAGCACAAACAGGTTTCGCTAGTAAACGGTGATGCACACTTACTCGGGCAGCTCCGTCTTAAAACTGTCAGACAGTAGGGTCTTTGGAGAACAAGAAGTGGAGAACACATGCTTGTGTGAAGACAGCTTGGCAGGACAGGCTGGAAAACTGGGACTCGCCGGGACTATTATACTAAAATTGACAAGGAATTCTAATTGATGCACACCATCCACGTGTTCGCGGTTTTGCGCGTGCGCTAACCTTCACCCACGTGGGCTAGGTGTGAAAGGGCTGTGGTGTCAAGATGAAGAAAAGAAAGCGCAAGGAAGTAGAGGAGGGAGAAATAAATCAAGAAAGTGAATCTAGAGGGAGCAGCAAGAAAGCTAAAATTGGGGTGGACCCTCTGAAGAAGTTCCTGTCTCTCGTGGAACTGGTGACAGTGCTGCAGGTGATGCCCGTCGTAGAAAAGAGCAGTTTAAACTAGTCTGACCGTCTGGTACCTCATGTATACAGGGCTGACGTATTTCCTGACCACCGTGCAAAGAGAGGAGGATGCTACTCTAATTGGAGCCTACCTCCTACAGTGTCCCTCGGGTGATGCTGTGTTGGCCCCTCTCCAGTGGGGAGAGACAAGCAGACAGCTGACATGGTGGGTGCCCAGAATCGTCTAGTTGTTAGGTGACCCTCTGCAACCAATGTGATGAGTCTCCATGGCAATGAGGCTGTCGTCATGTGACAGTCATGTGATTATCACATCACCGTCATAGTTACACTGATTGGTTGACTCTGTAGCTGATGCAGTCTCTATAAAATCACCCATCTACAAGTCTCAAATGTATGGGCATAATGCAGGACAACTTGTGTCATCCCTATTGTATACTAAGTACTACCTATACTTGTATTGATAAAGAGATGCACATAGTAGCTATGTAAAGTTCCATCCTCTCCTGCAGATGTTGCTATGTTTTGAGTGTCTGGAGGCTATTCTACTGTACACTGCCTCGCTGCAGTCCCAGTCTGATTCTGGTTCTGGAATGGGACAGTCTCCCGGCCACAAGTTAGTGGGTGCCATTCTCCGAGACCACATGCGACCTCTGTACTCTGCGCTGATGACCTCTTGCCCTATGAGACTGGTGGGTGCCTGTCTGCGTCTGCTAACGGCCATGGTAATGCAGGGGCACACCGCTGCCAGGGACGTTCAGCAAACCTTCAACTTTGCCTACAAACCTCTCCTTGTCTTCCCGAACAGAACTAACAGAATAAAGGTATGTGTATAAAGTCATCTGCTGCATTGGGAAATACGTATATAGGAGAATAAGGGCAGATGTGGTGTAATAGCCTTTTCCTGGAGTGCTGTCAGCAGGAAACTTGAGAGGAGAATGTGGAAAATACTAACTTCTCGTTCTGTTGTTCATTCCCAGGAATTCTTCAGAGAACACTTGCACAATTTTTTCAAACTGCACAGTTGATAGCATCTCGAAGTGTTTTATATAGTTTGCACACGGTTGTGATTTTTTTTTTAACGGGGTTTGTCTCTTTCTGTGTCTCTAGGGGACGTCTGACTCTGTTCGTACCTGCTTCGTTAAGTTTGCTCTCTCGTTTCTCATTGCCGGCGACAATGATGTCATAAGAAATATCCTCCAGCTGAAGAGTAAGCCACACCCTTAGCAATACAGCAAATCTATCCACTGTGTGATTTGGTAAAATTTTCGACCGTTTATCTCTGCAGAGTTCCTGTCGTCAGTGTTCAAACTGCTCCCAGAGGATCCAGTGGAATGGTTCATCTCTTCCTCTCCACTCTCAGAGAAAAGGTATCACAATGTATTTACTATTTGCATCTTGTTGCGTGCATATGTAACCACGAGGTTGAGTAATTGACCTATTAGTGTTGGTTGACACACATTCTCTCCGGGTACTCTCTGCTGATTGACGCGTTTGCGTGTAACTTACTGCATCTAGGGGAAACGGTGCTCCGACCTCTGTATTCTGTGCTGCCGGTTCCACGTATGTTTGCTCAATGTGCGCATAATGCAAAGCACCACCGAACGCAACGTTACCGAGCGGAGCGCAAAAGTCTCAATTCTCTCTAAACACTATATGAGGCTCTGTGTATGTTGTCATATTGTCAGGTGTTGAGGAATAGTCGAGTTAGCAAGAGAGCCAAGTCTGCTCTCTTCAACCACTATGCCCTGAAGCAGTTGTCGTGCCTGCTGAGTCTCACTGGGCCGGGCGGGGAGACGATGGGGGCGGGGGGGCCGGGGAAGAGGGAGAGGAGGGGGGAGGAGCTGGAGATGGTGTCAGAGGGTAGCGGGGAGGTGGTGGTTATCTCACTCCGCGACTATGTACTGGAGGTCCTGACTGAGCTCTGCACCAGTTTCCAACTTGGAGTCTGCTATAGGACCAAGACCGATAGTCTGCTGGCTGGGAGGTTGGTGTGATGTATTGTATTGAGTGTATAAGCACTTTAGTGTTGAGGTTGGGTGGAGAAAATGCCCCGATTAATTGTTAATGGTTAACCTGCATGGTTTCCATAAAATATTGAATGTTTGGGAGACTATATACAGTAGAATTTTCCCTTTTTATTGTGGATTTGCTCAATTTCTGCGCTTTCTCCCTCGCCCTCTTTCTCTCTAACATCACCAACCGATCACCTGGTCGGCAGGACCAACAATTCGGCCATTCTCCAGCTCCTCCTCTCCTTCACCGGGTCTCTCTGTGAGCCTGGAGTTCAGAGTCTCGTCTCCGAAGCCATCGCCACGTGTCCCGACCTCCTCACTCCGTACCTGGGGGCTGTCGGAGTTAGCTTCGAACCCAGACCTAACTCCAAGTGGATTGACAATGTTGATTTCCTGAATAGAGTGAGCAACAGGCTGAGTATACTGCCCACTAACATGTATACGTACGCGCTGTGTGTTGTGTTTGCTGAAATGAGGAATCTCCATGGCAATGAGTTGGTCATGTGACCATCATGTGATTATCAAATCACCGTCATAGTTACTCTGATCAGCATCCAACATAATATACGTATGCACACATTGTATATCCTATTACCCAGGGATGACTATGAAATCAGGGTGGCCTAAACTTTTTGTACTTTTAGCCAACAAGTGGAGTGAAGGACAAGCTAGCCTACCATCAATGATACCTTTACTATAGCTGGAGAGTGCAGTGCAACTGAAATGCAACACCCTCTGTGGACTAGAAAATGTGTGCGTGTGGTATATATAATGCATTGAGACACCCATAATAACCAATTTCCCCCAAGTTGCACCCTTTTATATGCAGTGGCGATATGATTGAAGCTGTGCTCCTCTTCTCATCTCTATTTGTGTTGTCTCCAGTTAGTGTGTGGCCTGCCGCCAGTTCCCGAGACTCTGGGTATAATTGGTGGGTGTGGTCATGAGGTCCCCACATCTCTGGTACCAGCAGCAGTGTCTCTGACTGTCCCCGCGGCCATCTCGCGATCCTTCCTCAACCAGGGAATTCAGGTAAGACTCTCCTCTCTCTCTCCTTCTTCTTGGATCAGTGTGCGCTATGATGTTGCAAAGTAGAGGTAAAGCCTAGGACACAACTCTTATTCCTCGACAAGGCATCAAGACAACGTCAAATCAAGAAAAACCAGGGGAAAATGTTTTATTTATATATATAGGCTGGTTCTGTGACGTGTGTCTAGTTTGTAACACATAGTCTCTTTTTCAAGTCCGTTTGAAATTGAAGTGCACATTAGTTAGTGACAGTTGTATACTATGCCCCTTATTGATGTAATAGTCTAGCTCTCCTAGAAGTCGTGTATCAGATACTTGCTACCCATGTGAGTGGTGTTTTGGATCTAGAACCCAGTCCACTGGTGAGGCTAAAGACACTGGATCTGATTCGTGGTATCCTGAAGAGAGCTGTAGCAACGGCAGCATCTCTGAGTGCTCTTGGACCTTCCATACCTCCTGGCCTCGGCTCTGGCACGGGGGCCACCTGTGGTGAAATGAGTCCGTCTGCCAGCATTGGTCCGACTGGTGAGTCGACCAGCCCTAGCATGACTACAGAACCTGATACTTCCGGCTTACCTTGTGAATCTGCTGCCCCTGAAAAAAAACCGCCAGCTACAATCAGGAGGATCCCTGGACTCAAAAATGTTTGATGTGTTTTTAATTCGGGTTATTGAAGCAGCCCCTTAGCTCTAGCACAAGCACGTGCATGAACTCAAGCATTGATGCAAATTGCACATTATGTCTTGTTCTAGCTTCACCTAGGGTTCTGAGTGCGTTGCAAGCTGCATGTTTTTTTTCAGCGTGATGATTAGCCCCCTTCCATGTACTGTTTGGTGGTCTCACAACCTCAGTAACCACGACGTACTCCGACTCCGTCCTGAAGCTACTGCCGGAGCTGAAGACCCTAGTGAACCTGCGACAGACCCTCTGCCAGGGAATGGCGTGTGGGGTTAGCGCTGCGTCCTCTCTGGAGCAAGCCAAGGCCAGCGACTCTTTCTCCCCGCAGCATAGACTAGACAATGCTGGTGAGTGGAGAGTGTATATGTGACCTGCTACGGGAAGAGGTACATTTCCGTGAAATAATTGTAATTGAGTTACACATATTTACAACAAAATATGGCGAAAACCACACCTTTGGAGCTGCTTCCGTTCAAGGGCTACATGCATAAATGCACGCACCCTTAATCCGCACACGTTGTTTCGAGATATTGCGCAATTTTTACAGTTGCATGACATGGGCGAGAAAACCCCCTTGGTTCGATTTTCTTTCTGTAAGTAGTCTAATAATGGAGCTACCAATTGTGTATCTATGATTGTATGTAAAACCTACATTGAAAACCTGGATTGCCATTGCTTCCATATATGTATCATCACGTTCAAGCTCCCCAAGCCTCAATTCGAGCCTTCAATCTCCCCCTACTCTCTCTCTCTCTCTCAGGTCTCCTGGAGGACCCCAGTGGCCTCCTCACTGGCTGTCTGGAGGTAATGAGAGGCTACCAGACCCTCTCTCCCTCCCAATTCCTGCAGGCAGACTTTAACCCTGTCAGACTCCTGCCTTCCCTCGCCCACCTGGCCACTGACAGAGCCACCCCTGTACCTCCGTCTGTACTCACTGCCACTCTGAGACTACTGGAGGAGATCCCTAGTGATTTATTCAAGTGGCAACAACAGGTGACCTGAAATGTACCGTATAATACCTATAGTAGGAAAATGGTAATTTCACAGACATAAGATTTTCGAATAAAAAATTTTGAGGTTGCTAAAAAATTGACGAAGGCCTCAAAATTTTATCCCCTGTTTGTCGACGTGTAGTATAATAATATATGAAAGAGAAGCAGATTTTTGCGATATCCCTGTGAAAGGTTTATACAGCAGTTGTGCTGTGATTGCTGAAATGAGGAATATCCATGGCAATGAAGTGATCATGTGACCATCATGTGATTATCAAATCACAGTCATAGTTACTCCGGTCAACATCCTAACGTATGTTTATATTTGTGAAGATTCACAATCTCTTCTCTGTTGAAGTCTTGCTAGGTATATTTCTTTCTCTCCACTAGAAGAGTGGTGTTCTGTCGTCTCTGCTGTGGCTGGTGGTCTGTGATGGTAGAGACATACACGACGTGGCTCTCAGACTCACTCTGAAAGTTAGTATGCCAGAGCATGGATTTGTGCATTGCGATTTTGTACACTTTTAACTCAGGAATAGAGTTTATTTGCGTTCCACCGTTAATACCGATCCAAAGTGCGCAGAAAATTCTTGACGAGACGCTATGCTGTATGAAAGTGTCAGCGTTGTGGACCAGGCTTTATATGCGTGCACCTCAGTATGGAATCTTCTAGAAGCTACTTTTCAGTGCCTCCTTTATCTTTTTGTCGTCTCCCTCTGAGTCTCTCTCTCTCTCTCTCTCTCTCTCCGTCTCTCTCTTCAGCTGTTGCTGTCAGTGGAGTGTTTCTCGCAGTTGGAGGTGGAGTTAGGGCTGGTCCTAACTGCCGCCAGGAGATTCACCGACCTGTGTCTGCCAGAGAGAGGGTGTGGGGAGGAAGAGGGAAGAGGGGAGGGAGGGAGGGAGGAGGGGGAGAGGAAGCACTTTGTAGGAATGCTGGTGGAAGTTTTTCTGGCAATGATGCGAGACCCGCAACAGTTTACAAAGTTTCAGCAGATATCAGAGACTTTTGATTCCAATGCTGAGTCATTGACAAGCATTTTGGGTACGGAATATCAATTTGGTCGTGGTTCTGCACCGAACTGCGAGTCTCTGTACTTGAATAATGCACTTGCAATCTTACGTTTTCTCTTACTAGATGGC
>CASHTH010003480.1:0-46585 GCA_030341885.1 Geodia barretti
TGCGGTCTCTGCTAGTAGCTCGCAGAGTAGGCTCCGTCGATATCCGGTATTAATTTCGGAATAATATAGGCTACCCAATCTCTGGGAATAAGAATAATTCCAGAGAATAATAGGTTGAAAGTTGCGACGAGCGGCCAACGGCCGCGGCAACTCGAACCTCGCGGAAGGGCGAAGTGTGAGGGCCGAGTGGACGCGCGTCATGTTGCGTACAATGATCGTGATGTTTATTTATGTTCTCCTGCTCTGTAGAGTACTGTCATTTTTGAAGCCGAATACTAGGTAAATTTCTGTGAATAATGCGGTAACTTGAAAGAATAATAGGCATGTGGAGTAGAACTCAGAATAGAATATCCGGACAAATTGTGGGAATAATAGTCTCAGGCCTATCGCAGAGAGTCTGACACGGGCTAGCTACAGCAATAGATAGTGTGCGAGAGTCGATACACGCCATTCGTTGTGACTTCGTGTGCCTTCAAGATACACAGAGCAAGTGGACCTGGTCGACTGTGCTGAATGTAAGTGCATGCGCATTTTCCTGAGCAATAAAATGGGCATTAGCCGTACAATGCTGGATGCGCTCTAGCTTTGCAACGGAGCATTCTCAGAGAAAACCGTTCAAATTTTTCACCTTCATTTCCCGTTAGTAGATCGTGTGGGATCAACTACAATATTCGCCACCTCGACGCGTCATACGTGCGCGTAACGCCCGGATGGATGATGATCGGTGCCGGACCTCGTCTAGGGCTAGGGCATCGACAGACTCAACCAATTGATGCCCTAGTCCTAGCCCTAGACGAGGTCCAGCTCCGATCATGATCCATCAAGGAGGCAAGCGTATCATTTCGTGATAGCGAGTCCTTTTTTCTCACACCATTTTCTTCCTCATTCAGGTGTTCACTGCTCTTCTCTCCGTCGCTGCATAAACTGTAAGAACACGTCAAGACCTCATAAAATGGGTCTGAGCAGAGGACCTTTCATGTATATACTGTAGTTCATATCAGCATGTTTACTACCATGTTTATCACAATCCTATTTATGCTCAAGAATCTGTCAATTGCCTGTGCACAGCTTCTATTCTAAGCCACAACCTGCACTGTGTCAGTCTGACACTAAAGGGTGTGGCTATGCCACACTTACGCACTATGGTGACGCCATAACTTTCAACTGGCTGTAAATTCATCAGCAAGCTACCTAACGTGTATTGTCCGTGGTCAATGATAAAATGCTCAAAACAATACTGTGGTTATGTATTGCTTCACTATAATGCACAACAAAACAACAAAAACCACACAATTTACATGCAATAGTGCTAATCTCCAAAGGGTGAAACTCATCGTCAAAAGTCTGCAAGTGACAGTTTGATATGCCCGAATCGCTCGTTACCACTTCCCTCTTTCTCGTCGGCTTTCTCTTTGTCACGGGTGGTGGAGGTCCCCTCTTCCTCGTCGGCTTTCTCTTTGTCACGGGTGGTGGAGGTCCCCTCTTCCTCGTCGGCTTTCTCTTTGTCACGGGTGGTGGAGGTCCCCTCTTCCTCGTCGGCTTTCTCTTTGTCACGGGTGGTGGAGGTCCCCTCTTCCTCGTCGGCTTTCTCTTTGTCACGGGTGGTGGAGGTCCCCTCTTCCTCGTCGGCTTTCTCTTTGTCACGGGTGGTGGAGGTTCCTTCTTTCATTTCTCCCTCACCGAATCTCTCTCCTGGTCCTCTGGCTGTTCGGACGAACTCCCCCAGCACATGACGCGGCTGCCCCCCAGAAGGTTGGGGGGGAAAAGGCTTTATGAGTGAGGAGGTGGAGTCAAGGTCGCTCTCGGTTGAGACCGATGCTCGCAGGACCGGGTCGTGATTTTGGAGAACGTTAACGTTGATTTGTGGTTTTGCGGCTGTGGGTTCTTCATGGTGCAAGGTGTCATCAGGGTCGCCCAGGATGGAGCCGAACGTGGAGAGAATTGGGTTGAGATTAGTGAGAATGGAATCAAGTTCGTCTTCGGTGGCGTGGTGGCCTTTGTCCCGTGACATCTGGATGATGGAGCTGTTTGCAGTGTCTTCAGTTACCGTCTGCTCATTTCCCATTCTTGTTTTCTCATCGTCTCCTTCTTCCACCAGTTCAGTTTCGCTGTCTGGTTGCGGAATGCGAACCCCTGCATCTGTCAGCTCGACATCCTTCCCATTTCCTCCCTCCACTCTACTTCCTTCCATATCCCCCTCTTCCCCTTCCTCCCCTTCCTCACTCTCTTTCCCCTCTCCCCCACCCTCCTCCCTCTCCTCATCTTCCCTCTCCTCATCCTCAGAGTCCTCCGACTCACTCGAATCTGATTCAGAGCTATCTCCTTGGAACGCAATCATATTCAGCATCTCAATCAGGTTCTCTCGACTCAGCAGTCGTCTTGCTGCAAACTGTTCTCTTGGCCAAGAAAACTTCTCCTGCGAAGCTCCTCTGTCTGTCCGTGGGATGGCAGGGGTAGCAGGTGTGCTACTGGACTGAGTCTCGGGGTTAGGCTGAACGAGGGACACAGGAATTACGTACTGATCGTGACTACCTGCCCGTTCATGTCGGCTCTGGCATATGATCTTTGGCATAGATGCAGTTGGTTCGGGTAATTTCACAGCTGTGCCCAGCTTCCTAGTCTGCTTGGTACCTTGGCTAGAGTAAGGAGGCAGGTACATTGAAACATCGCCACCTGGGATTATCTCCCGGACTGTTTTTCCCCATGCTTTGATGACTTGTGGGTCTGTGAAAAATTTCCTCAGGATTACCATGTATTGTGCATGGTGTTTTGGGTCCACAGGAGGCACCCATTTGGGGAGGGCTGACCCAGGGTGCACTTGGTTCAGAAGCTCCTCGTCAATTTTCTCGTAGATGTTGCTGCCAGTGCTGAATGTTTTAGATACACCAACCTTTTTCGTGGGGGAGATGACAGATTCCGAGGGCAATGAAGGTAGAGGACGTACGTGGGAGGCAGAGACTGCATATGGATTGTCCAGCATTGTGAATTGTGCGGTGGGGAAAAGCGGAGGTGAGGAGCTACGAATGGTCGCAGGATCTGGAATGATCGAGTCTGTGCTCTGTCGTGTCCAGCCTTTTATACCCTTCTGTGGCGTAGCTCCGGTGGTCCTCTTTGGTGAGCGTTGGCCACAGGTGGTCTGTTTCGGCGATGCTTCGGTGTTTGAAATCGGATGACGAGGAAAAGTCGAAGACGGAGCCATCCTAATATATTCCTCATAGTCGCTGTTCAGAGTAGAGCTCTTTTTCTTCACGACGGAAGTCTTGGTGGTAGCTGCTTGCTTTGTCGGCATTTCTCCCATTTTGCTGGTCTCGGTTGATGAGTCAGAGTCGTCTGAAATCTCCTCGAAAGGTCCACTGATGATAGAAAGCTTGTCTATTTCGTCTATATCTGTGTAGTGTGACTGCGGCCGGTCTGCTGCACTGCTGCGTTCTGGTGAGAGCGATGCAGAGACGACTGACCTCCGATTCTCGTGGCGAGTGAAGTCGCTTCCACTCTCCACTACCCACGGGTTAGATGCTGTGCGGCGATGACCGAATCTTCTCCGGCTCTCCCCAATAGAAGACTGGAAAACGGAGCTTACTTGGATGGGGAGTTTCCGTCTTTGTGGGTGATCACCGTGGATCGAGTGAGCACTGATGGACTCTGGAATCTTGTGTGTTTGTGGGAGTGTGTGCATCAGCATCTGTACCGCCATTGGTTGGAGGTAGGGCTCGGCATTCAAAACATCCACACTTTCGTTGCTGGGGGCTGCGTTTGGTTTGGGGGTTGATTCGAGTCGACCCATTGAGTTTGAGCGCCGCCTGTCAAGCCCCTGTCGCTGTCCGATGGGTGGGGGAGGAGGGGGAGGAGTCACGTCAAGAAGAGGCTTGGAGCGGCTCATCTCGCTAGCGATGGCATTTCCCGGCTGGAGGACGTATGGGTTTGATCCGTAGTTGCACACAGTGCTATGTCTTGTCGGGACTGGGGAAGGGTGAGGTGAATGAGTTCCCAATACCTCCACCGGCACCGACTGCAACTGATTAACTCGCTCTTCTTTCCCCGAGAGGTCTGGCATAGTGGCAGAGTGTGGCTGGCTTCCTTGGTGGGCGATATCTCTGAGATGTACAGCTGATCCTCCCACGGGGTCAGAGTTGTTGTCTGGAGTGTCACACTGTGAGGGAGAACTACTGCCATTGTCGCTGCTGATACTGGTCTGGTGAGAGAGGACCGAGGATGTGTCCGCCATCCCCGTGGAGTACACGTAGTCATATACTGACTCGTCCCTGAGGGGTAGAAGGGAGGGAAAGTAGTCGACTTGATAGATTGAAGAATGAGAAAGTGGTACTTAAAGGAGAGGAGAAGAGGGTGGGCGTGTTCATGCATGAAGGAATGGAATGTGTATTACACGAAAGTCTACAGCGAACTTCATCTTGACTACTGGTGGAGTGGAATGCGCAGCAACATCACACGTTGGACTCGTGGCAACCCACTCCTATGTAGCTACAAACACAGAATATGCCTCTAACTTTCAAGAAAGTGTTAGACTATGCAGTGCGCAGAGCTTCGTGTGCTAAGTTACTAAGACACCATTATTATCCGCATCCCAGATTCAGAATCAACTAATGGTGAAAAGATCAGTTGAACTACTCCTTATAAGAAAAACCCCACTTCAACTAGGACCTACTGGAATGGTCTGAATAGCTGGTAATGCATGGGTTGATGAAGCTCTATACTGGCACATAGCTATCCCCAGTGGAGGATCTGTACTATACACACACCCTACTTATTGAAAAACAGACAGCAAACTGAAAGCCCTTCACTGCAAAGGCTTTGGAATGACGGAATGAAACCTGAAAATGCATACACACATAATGGTGGACACCACCTTCCCAAGGATGGCTGACCCACTAAGTGTGCTCCTTACTTTGTAATAGCTACTAATACTTAGGGCTTCTTTGTATGTAGCCAGTGGTAATAGCTACTTTTCCCTTCCCACAGGTATACAAACATTGCGTAATATTTTCAACTTTAGAGGATGTCAGGTTTACATTACTTATAGTTGATGTGCTAACTGGGGGTTCTTACTCATGACCAAGCTATTGAGGAAAAATTGCCATCAGGCAAGTTTTGGCGTCCACTAAATTTAGGTTGAAGAACTTCATCATGCCCACTTTGGTGCCAACATATGAGGTCTAACACAGAGAGCTTATAATATAGCTGCAAATTAGAAGCCTTTGCCTATGACTGTTGGCACTACCCTGCTGTGTTGTAAGAATACTCTGTGAAATCCTTCAAACTAAGGCAAATCGGCTTGCTTGGGTAAAGGTACAAGCACACTTTTTGCTGATTATGATTTTGCACACGCTAAAAGTTTTTGGATATGGTCGGATGAGGGTAGAAAATCAATTTAACAAAAGGTGAGCAGAGATATTATTTAGGAATGTCTTTTCTAAACTAGCGAAAAATTATTTTCTATTTACTGTTTTTCCAGTTGGGTGGGCTAGTTATACTCTACACTAGACTAGTGGCAAATATGAACATTGGTAAGGGATTGAGAAAAACACGAAAGTGCAAGTTCCACCTTCTTGCACCTGAGCTATTGTCGGGGAGTGAAACGAGTACACCAACGGTCTGAATTTACATACAAACTCATAGCAGCATTACTACGGACAACTATGTACGTGTTTGCAAGCAAATCTCCAAGGAAAACCTGACATCTATCTATCCTAAGCATATCAGTTGAAATTGGATGGTAACTGCGTCTTTCATGATGCAGGGCTATGATGTTTTTTTAGAGTGCACTTCTGTCAATTGTACAGATGTAGTTTTTATAGCTACCTGTCCAGGTGGTCATGTCAACCACATAGGCTATGTCAACAGCCAGCATGAAACAGCACCCCGTAGTGGATTCTGTGACCTCTAGTTGCCCACTCTGAGCCTCTGGTGTTTTTAATCCCTCTACCTAATATGTGATACACATTAGGTATACTAGGGCCTCCATGCTGCCTCTTACTGTCAGTGTGTAGCTAAATATTTTCTTACCTAAACAGCTGAGACTGGTAGAGCATCAGGTCAGGGTGCCTCTGGATAAAGTCCTCCAGAAACTCTCGCCCCCTGTCCGGGTCTTCGTTGACTCCAACCAGCATCTCAGAGTTCTTCACCTCCAGCAACTTGAACGCAAAAATCCTGCCAGTCTCATATTTGCCGACAGCACTCTTGCAAGCTCGGTACTGCTCCGTTTGCTCCATCTCCTCGATTCGCTCCGAGGATGCCTGGAGCCATTTCGTGGTGAAAGTACTGAAGAGCCGTTTGGTGCTTGTCTTTGCAGCGAGCTCATTCTCTGCAGCCTGCTTGAACGTGGGTATATTGACATATACAATCTTGAGAATTTTTTCGGCGATGATTCGAAAGGTTGCGGCGATGTTGTAGTTGCACATGGAGGAAGTAGTGATTATATCTGCGCCGATTTTTTCCTTTTTCTTCAGCTGGTGGAGCTTGTCTACTGATTTCTGCACCACGCTCTCCATCTTAGTGAGCACCAGCATGTACGTGGCGTCGGCTTTCTTTAGCGTTTTGCAGATGATTTTCGTTCGCTGCAGTTGAGCGTCGAACTCCATTCCGTCCAAACTGACGTCTACGACTACTGCGAAGCCGCGACGCATCTTCCCGGCGTTAGTGGGGTAGTGCTGCGCCTTGTAGGTGTCGGGCAGCGAGATTCCGTCACGCGTCCAGTACGAGATCTTACCCAGCGATTCCAACTTTCCGAGGGCTCGCTTCGTGTAGGTGTCCAGATTGTCTGCCCCACCGCTACCGCCGCTGCAGAAGGGCTTGGACGTGACGTCTTCGTAGAGGACGGTGTTCTCCACGACGTGGATGTCTACGGTGCGTTCTCCCCTCCCGAGTCGGCCGGTAAGGGTCTGGCGACTGCGGCCCCAGTAAAGAAAGTGGACGCTGTTGACGACGGCGCTCTGGAACTCGTGAGAGGCGATGATGGACGGGTGATCCGATATGAAGTCATCGAAGCCTGGGTGAAGGAAGCGGTAGCAGAGACAGCTCTTACCGACGCCCTCTCCGCCGCTCTTGAAGAGGTGACCTTGCTCGCGGCTCAGTCCCACAACGCAAACCATTACCTCCGTCGCCATGACCCCGTCGTGTGGCTCTGCGTGTCAGCGCTAGGGCTTCGGCCTGTGGAATTTGAACTGCTTTCGTCATTCGATACCGATGACGGAGTTCCAGTAAGATTTAGCTCGCCAAGGACGCTTGACTCCACATTTGATTTATCCTCAAGCGACAAAGGTGAGTCTATAGCTACACTATACTCTCCATCATCTGCACCGAATATTGGTGACACGAATGTGAGCAGTTCTTCTGAATCTAGTTCTGGTGAAGAAATATGGGAAGAGAGTGAAAACGAATATTCTTACACTTCGGAGAACCTATAAGCATGCTGGTGAAGAGCATTGTTTCTGGGCTTTCTTTTTTTCGAGTTTTTATCACTTATATATTCTTTCATTTCTCAGAACGTGCTATTGTTGTTGCCCTTAAAACAATGTATACATTCCAGACCAACTTTACATGGATGTTCTAAATGCCTTAAAGTGTTTACTACGCAGAGGTTTGGTTACAAACCTTTGCTTGATGGTTTTGACTGTAGTGCTTGGACACCTCAAACATATTATGACATGCACAAAGCAAAAGCATCTGAATAATTATAAACAAGTACGCACAGCACCTGAATGTAAAACCATAGTGCATCAGTGGGGAGTGAAGTACTTGGAACTTGTTTTACTCCCTCCTTTTGATGTAGTATGCTGCCATATGATTAATCCGATGCACTGTGTATTTTTGTGGCTGGCAAAGCACACAATTCGAACATGGAAAGATGTTGGTGTCCTATAAGACAAACATTTTAGCCTATGACAAGAGAAGGTAGATTGTATTGTACCACCTGATACGTTGATATCGCTTTTTTACCTGTTTGTTGCGCATAGTGGCAGAAAACGTGGTAACAGACAGAGACAGACGGACAGACACACTTACGAACCAAGTACTGTAACCCTCGCTGCGCATGCGTGCCGACGGTTAAAAATTGCCATTGCCAGACATAAAAGCTTCTTATGCTCACAGACATGACACACTGTAGCTAGTTACTATATATATATATTATATGTAATAGCTCCGTGTGCAACGAGTTAGATCCATATTAATTTGATCGCTCCATTCAAGGATATCCAATATCCATAATGCCTCTGTGTTGGAGATGTTGCTAGTGTCAGCTGTAATAAAATACATCGGCTAACAATTTTTATGAATGAAAAGCAAAAGAAAGAAAAAGAAAACAAAATTGGCTCTATATAACAATGATGTCCTGCACCTAGTGCATGGCACTTTTGGATGATATAGATCTCGGAGCTACGTAGGAATAAAGGAATAGTAGGGTTCATCAGCGCCGACTGTCGTGCCATTAGCTCTCTCTTCTCTCACATGGTACGCTACATTTGTAATAACTGTTGGGTGTTGATCCTGTGCCCCTCTCGTTTCCTCATAATAGGCCCTGTTGACGGTCATTGGAAAATAATACGCAGACTCGGTGGAGGCAGTCACTACACTGTACGATTTGTTAGCTGTCAGAGTAATGTCACCTCGTGCCGATTTTCCAGATTGCCCTTCATTCCTGCATGTTATAAACAAGTATTACTCATGTCGATTTTCTGAACCAAACTACTCTGTTAATTCAAAAGAATTGCCTAAAAACTTAATGATTCCCCGCTAGCTAACGACTCTTGTTTGTGGACCGGTCAAGTCTCGTTCCATAGTCCCCTGCGGTGTCCACCTGCCCTCGCATACAATTTTGTATGGTTTCTTGCGGTTTCCGGAGTCCAGATGCGCAGGCTTTTCCGTGAAAACTAAGCTACGCTTGGGGGAGTGCCGGTGAGTCATACGTAGCTGCACAGAGAAATTCACAGGGAACAAACTTTGCTTTCGAGAGTCGGTCAATAGCTCCATTTTGCTTTTTCAAAGGCATTCTGTGCTGCATGGCCGTCCCCTTCTGCGTCGTCGATGTACAGGAACGACGCGCATGCGTGAAGAGTGGTTTGGATGTCTAGCTGGGTAAAGCACTGAGATCTGGCTCTAGAGAGAGAGTTCCGCACCACCTGTGTCCAAGCTGTGTTCAAACTTATTCTCCCTCCACTCTTCTCAACAACACATGCCCCGTTCCAAACTGCTCATTTTCTTTAGGTCCTCAGTCACCATGCGCTCACTATCTGTCAGCTCATACAGATCTTTATATTTCTGTTGCTGTTCTGGTTAATGCCTGCGTTTATTTTTCTGATTCTGTGTTTGTGTATGGTAATTGTTTTAGCAAAGTCACTTCTTCTATTCTCTTACATACTTGTAACTTCCTGTAAGCCCAGCGATTGAATTTGCCGTTTCTGATACCTTGGAAACAGCCTTGGTATATTATACGAGGCTCTGTCGTTCCATAAATAAGCTATATAGGGCTGAGATTACATTAGTGTGAGTATGAAATGGATGCAAAAAGATGACCAACTGTGAAAGGTTGCTGAATTTCATAGATGATTTTGCAAAAATGGAATTGCCAGACATAAAAGCTTCTTATGCTCACAGACCTAGCTATACACATGGCACACTGAAGCTAGTTACTAGCTCTGTGTGCAATGAGCTAGTTAGATATTAATTTGATCACTCCATCCATGGATATCCTAAGTTCCATTAATGCTGTGTTGGAGATGTTGCTAGTGTCAGCTGTAATAAAGTACATTGGCTAACAATTTTTATGAATGAAAAGCAAAAGAAAGAAAAAGAAAAGAAAATTGGCTCTATATAACAATGATGTCCTGCACCTAGTGCATGGCAATTTTGGATCATAATATAGATCTCGGAGCTACGTAGGAATAGTAGGGTTCATCAGTGCCGACTGTGGTGCCATTAGCTCTCTCTCCTCTCAGACAGTACGCTACATTTGTAATAACTGTTGGGTGTTGATCCTGTGCCCCTCTCGTTTCTTCATAATAGGCTCTGTTGAAGGTCATTGGAATATAATACGCAGACTCGGTGGAGGCAGTCACTTCACTGTACGATTTGTTAGCTGTGAGAGTAATGTCACCTGGTGCCGATTTTCCAGATTGCCTTTCATTCCTGCATGTTATATACAAGTATTATCTGTCGCTTTTCTGAACCAAACTACTCTGTTAATTCAAAAAGAGTAGCCTAAAAACTTAATATCCATGCATAAGGCAGGACACATGAGAGGTAGTGTTAGTTAAGAACTCAGAAACTGTCCTACTTTTAACATAATATGCTAACTCTAGTTACAATTTTTTCTTAGTTTTTGATGACTCTTTCTGTGTCTGATGTAAACCACATTGTATCATGTGTGTGCATGAAAAAACATGTTTATAGCATACTAGCTCAGAGGAAAAGAAAGAACCTCCCCCACCCAAGCACACAAAACACAGACAATAACATACCCAAGCGTACAAAAACACAGACAATAACATATAAACAGAAAGAAAGAGGCAGGACCCTGGGTGCCCAGCCTTGAGAACCGGGGCGGTAGGTTGCATGCACACGTTGTTGTAAGGTCACTGGGATGACGTTCAACGTGAGCTCTACCTATATCCACACTACTAAGTTATAGCTACACTCTTGTTTCAACAACCTATGAAGATAGACTATGATTGTCATTCTTCAATAGAACATTGGTGGTGGTATGTTGGTGGACGTTAATATGACAATATCTTATAATATTCAAAATCGGTCCGATACTTTCTAGGACTTCAGCTGGATGATAGGAAACTCCATCATTGAGTTGAGGTCCCCTGATAGTGGGATAGGCTTGACCTTGTGACCTCAGCAAACTGAGGAACTCTGACTCCATCCAGTTTCAGTGTCATGTGGTTAGTGACTCTGCAAATGCTTGTGACGCATTGAAACTGTGATAGAGCAGCTAAGCACTTAATAGACACCCATTGCAGCTTCAGCAGCCAGACATCCTAACCCACTTTCAACAAGTATAATTATAAATATACGAAAAATTACATGTGGTATAAAAAAAACGAGAAGACAGGACAGGGATAACCGAGTGCATGTGACCTATTAAAAATAATGATTGTAACATGTTTCGAACTGGCATTATGCAAGCCCTATAATTGTCACAAAGCATGAGCGTGTTTTTCTTGTGAAAACACTCATTTCACGAGTTGTCTCTCTGACTACATAGCTCGATAGCAATTCCTGCAAGACCAATCAGATTACAGGATTTTGCCACGTCCCGTAAATTGCCCACGGTTTTTTATTTGTCGCGCGGAACGCGGTTGGTTCGCGCTGTCTTTTTGCTGTTTTTTTACTCGAACCAGTTAGGGTGCGCCCGGTTGCCAAAGCCCAGTTACAACAGCTGAGGCGTAGGAAGCAGGGGGGCAGAGGGAGCACATGCCCCAACAGAAATTTTAAAGAGGGGACATTGCCCCCACTAGAGCCGACTTTGAAACTAAAGTGACACACATTCTAGCAATAATGTATATCTTAATACACAAACAGTAGATCTGTGTCTGCCCCCACACTCAAAATCATCTTGCTATGCCTATGAGACAGTGTGACGTTGGCTGAACTCTGAGGGCACCGTGTCACTATTCCCATACTGGCGCCGGCTGTGGGTATAGAGGGCTCTGAGTCAAAGAGACTCTACAGTGACTCTCGGTATCTTTGGCACTGGCGATTCTGGATCTTGTGGTGTACAAGCCACACCCCCGCACAATGTCAGCCTATTACGTTAGGGTTCATTTTTCCTCCAAACAAGCCCTATAATTGTCACAAAGCATGAGCGTGTTTTTCTTGTGAAAACACTCATTTCACGAGTTGTCTCTCTGACTACATAGCTCGGCAGCAATTCCTGCAAGACCAATCAGATTACAGGATTTTGCCACGTCACGTAAAATGCCTACGCTTTTTCGGTTGTCTCGCTGTCTTTTTGCTGCAGTGACTCTCGGTATCTTCTTTGGCACTGGCGATTCTGGATTGTGTGGTGTACAAGCCACACCCCCGCACAATGTCAGCCTATTACGCAATGTTAAGATATTGATAACGTGTGACAAAACAACCCCTCATGACATGTGAAGGCGTGGCTCCGCAAGGCTAGCCGCAGCAAAATCTGATTGCCCACGCAATTTCGATGAATGTACCATGATAGGGGTGTGGCTCCGTCAGATAAACACCGTCGGTCGATCTGCTCCGCTTCATAATTCGACATTGCCATGGACGTAGAGGACCACGAACTGGTGTTTGTTGACGCAGCAAAGAAGAGGCGTTCGGGCATCCGAAAGTGTGGGGATTACTTCGGAGTGTCCGTAGCATGCTTCCTGTTAGTGGCAGCCACCGGTCTGGCGGTGGCCTTGGCTGTTGTTGTTACTCGTCACCAAGCCGGTGAGTCGTGTCCAGTGTCCATGTGTCGGACAGAGAGCTGTATGGGACTGGCACGTGCCGTTGCTGATAACATGGACACCAGCTTTGACCCCTGCACGGACTTCTACAGTTTTTCATGCGGCGGGTGGGTGCAAAAGAACCCCATCCCTGACGGCCGCTCCCGATACTCTCCGTTCGATCAACTGGACCAGCGAAACAAGGAAGCTCTCATTCGCATTCTGGAGGAAAGCAAAGACGACGACATCGAAGCTGTCCAGAAGTTGCGGACTCTGTACCGGCTCTGTGTGAACGAGAGCCAACTGGAGATCCTGGGAGCACAACCACTGAGAGACCTCATTCACTTGACGATAGGCGACTGGCCGCTACTGACTGAATCCGCGAGCAGTGGCTCAGGTGGGTCCTCTGGTAGTGGTTCTTCTGGTTCACCCCTCAACACTGAAGGCTTTCTTCAAGCTAAATTGTACGGAAGCTCAGCGTTTTTCTCTCTGTACGTTTATGTGGATGACAAGAACTCTTCCCGCTACACGATATTCTTGGAACAGAGTGGGTTGACTCTCCCATCTCCAGAGAATTATGATGCCTCTGACGATCTTTACTATGCCTTTATGAACTACACTGTTAAAGTGCTCAGTCTTGTTAATCCCAATATTTCTAAAGAAGTCTACTTGACAGTTGCCGAGAACATTTTTGAGCTTGAGAAAAAGCTAGCCAGTGTGTTTGTGCCAGCGGCTGATTTAAGGGACCCAGAAGCAACATACAACAGCATGACAATTGAGCAATTGTCAAAGACATTCCCTTGTCCATTTGACTGGAATTTCATCCTTAAAAACGCATTCACGCTTGGTGGAGCACCCTCTCCAATGCCCAACGAGCCTGTAATAGTTCGTACTCCCACGTTTTTTAGCAACCTCTCCCAGGTGCTTGCCGAAGTTGACAATCAAACACTTGTAGACTACGTAGTCTGGCAGCTCATTCAGGGCTACGTTCAGTACCTCTCCAAGGACTTCCTGAGTGCCTATCACAACTTTACTCTGGCTGTGTACGGAAGTGGGTCTCATAGTAGGAATGAAACCTGCCTTGCAATGGTCCAGAGTGCAATGGCTATTGCTCTTGCCAGGCCTTACACAGAGTATGTCTTGCCTGGTGGAATGAAGGAGAATGTTGATGACATGATTTCGGCTGTCAAGACGGCTTTCAAGCAGAGAGTAAACAGCAGTACTTGGCTCGATCCATTCACAAAGGAAAAGTGCAATGAGAAAGTCGATGACATATCTCAGCGGGTGGCCTACCCTAGTCTCATCTACCACGATTCATACCTCAATAATCTCTATGAGAACTATACCTATGATAATATATCTGCAGGTCTTCTATTGGCAATGGCAAGTAAAACTTTCCTAGACTACAGCAGAGACCTGGAGAGACTCCACACTGAGGTGGACAAGACGGAGTGGGATATAGCACCAACGGCTGTCAATGCTTACTACAACCCATCCTTCAACCAGTTCACCTTTCTAGAAGGAATCCTTGCCCCTCCCTTTATTAGTTCTGATTGGCCCCGCTATTTTACATACGGGGCATTTGGAACAGTCATCGGTCACGAACTGACACATGGTTTTGACGACCAGGGTCAGCAATATGATGCACAGGGAGACCTTAGAGTGTGGTGGGACAACACCTCCACCACTAAATTTAAAGACCGGAAAAAGTGCTTTGTGGAGCAGTATTCCCGCTACGAGATCTTTGGTCACCGTGTCAATGGAAATCTAACACTCGGGGAAAACCTGGCCGACAATGGTGGTCTCAAGACTAGCTACCAGGCTTACAAGAACACGGTGGCAATGGAAGGGACACAGTCTAATCTCCCTGGTCTCGATTACACCCCCGACCAACTGTTCTTCATTGCCTTTGCTCAGTTGTGGTGCTCCCATTTCACACCAGAGTACATCACCACCTCACTGCTGACCAACCCACACAGCCCAGGTCCTTTTCGTGTGAACGGAACACTGGTCAATAGCCAGGAGTTTGCCGACACTTTCAAGTGTTCAAGGGGCTCACCCATGAACCCAAACGACAAGTGCCTCATGTGGTGAAGAATGCTTGGCATTCAAGTGTTTGCTTAGTATTACCCAAACACTTCCAAGTATACATGTGTAATATTGCTATACAGTGTCAATGTATTGTGGAAGATGGTTGTTCATTTTGTGACTTTGTATGTGTCCAAACAAGTTACTGTCACTTGTGTTACTGCAGGGGCTTAAGTTGCACTCCCACCTACAACTGTTTGTGATATAATATTATATACTACTTTCAGTATCGGCATTGTTGAAGATGACTGTCGATGTGACCATTTTATATATAACTTTAAAATAATGCTATGAAAAGTGAGAACTGTGTCTAGTACGACTCTATATGTGTCCAAGCAGTTGCTGCCGCTTTTGAGCTAGCTATAATATACTAGCTGCAGGAACAGTAGACTAGTGGAGGGCAACAACTCGAACTAATGACAATATACCGCAACCTGTGGCTTTATAACAAGATATGACACCATGGTTTTTGGATATTGCATGATCAAGTATATGCAGCTTGTATGTGGTGTAAATTTGGTATAACTCTGCGGTGCAAGTATTGGGAGAGGATTGCTATTAGATGTGTTGTGATAACGATGGTCGTGGAATGGCCATTGGCTCTTTCATCTATTGACTGACTGTTATCACTTAGGTAGGAAATAGTTATAATATTATATCACTTATTCAGCCACATCTTTTCCCTCATCTATGTAAATCCTGTTTCCTACCCCCACCTAGTATAAATAGCCACTATTTTGTACCGTGGAGAGTCTTATTATCGTTCTAATACACTACTCGGCCAAGATCCTTCTGCGGCACGAGCACTCGGCGTGCACTACAGTTGACATGCACCTTGTAGTATATACACATCTAATTATATACAAATTAATTATATACAGTTATAGTGAGTTTGTGTGATACTAATTTGTGCTTCACTCTCACTCAGCTTCACTGACCCTCTCTTACTTGTAGCCACCAAAGCTTTTTCCGTGATTTCGTTAAGCTCTCTGACTGTTATATAGTCAAGTTTGCCATTTATTGCTCAATGCTCATAATCACTTTATTTCATGCAGCCCACCATTTCATTAGGTGTCTCTATGTTTTGTGATGGATTACAGTTTGCAATCCTTTTTAGCGTGACACCAAGTTTTCCATCTACAGCTATCGCTTTCCTTTGATCACAGCATCTGTACGCACTGTTGTTAATGTCACTGTCCTAATCCATAATATTTATAAGCTGGATTTGCAGTATACAGTGCATTGTGGGTTGAAAAGCACTACAGTGCAAACCCTCGGGCGAACTGCGCATGCGGAATACTGCTAATTGATAGGCTGGGCTATTTGTATGCGTTTGCTCAGCTCGACGAGAGTCTGACACGGGCTAGCTACAGTAGTACATATAGCATGTGGGAGTCGATACTCGTTGTGACTTCCTGAGCCCCAAAAGGTACACAGAGCGAGCGGGTCAGGTGGCGTAAGCCCAGTTACGGCTTTTTCGCTAGTTTTCACGGCATATATCTCTCGAACGCAATCGTTTCAGGAAAATAGTACCGCTGTTATCGCTAATAGGCCGCCTCGTAGCCTGTATTGCCAGTCGAAACAGACCAACCAACTACCGTACCCTCGCTACGCATGCGCGCCGAGGGTTAACTAGACCTCTGGAAGATACCCGCGCGGTGTTGTTAACATTCGCCGGATTACAAATGACGCGCTTCGGCTGGGCCAGAACATTCCGGGACATTATGCTATTTTTCCTCGCCCGGGACACGGCCGGAAGAAACCCCATTTTCCCGGGACGGTTGGCGACTATGCCCCTCGGTTATTCAAAATACGCATGAGCACAGACATTTTCTCCTCCAATCCCTTGTAGCGTTTTGTGTGTTACTCCCCATGCTTCCAGTCCCTAGAAGCTCTTGTGGGATGAAGTAATGCTCTATATACGCTATACGCAGAAGGGGTGTCACCAAAACTGGGCCGGCCGGGCATTGCGCGTTTGCGCGTGCGCTCTAATCGCGCGCCGAAGGCTTGCGGAATCGCCTTTGTCCGTGCACAATACTGGGCAGAGTGCGCGAGTCGCAAGAGCTCTTTCTGCCTGCACCTTCACCGGTGAGTGGATCCATCGTAGCTGGCCGCCATATCTTGCCCGTTCAGTATGGCGCTGTCGGTGCTGGGCTGCCTGCTGCTGGCAAGCGTGCTCAATTTGGCAAGCGGACAGACGTTGCCAGAGAGCGTATTCAAAGTGCTTACGGCCGCGGAACTGAGGGAAATAAATCTCCGACAGAATCCCGGACTTTTAGAATTTGCCGCACGCACTGGTGAGACGGTCAGGGTCGAAATTACGGCATCGTCGCAGGGTGCCATCGTGCAAGAAGCCGTCACAACGATACTTGACTGCGGTCCGTGGCTCAGGAACTTCCCTGGAGGGTCTGTGCGGTGGTTCAGGTATCGATACCTTGATCTGGACCACATCAATTTAGCACTACCGGTATGAGAACAGGTCCCGGAAGTTATTAACTCGTTTACCAACCAGCGTGCTAACATTACGGGGGCCTTCAACGAAATCTACACGATCATCAGGGGTTTGATCGCCGTGGACGCTGAGGACGCTAGTCGAGGCGTGTACGAGTGCCAAGTTTGCATTGGAAGGGACACTGAATTCGAAATTTGTCACAGTGCTAACACGACCGTTGCTAATGCTGGAAGACCGCCAATCATTGACGTCGGCGTGGGAAGAGGTAAAATAATATTGTGTACAGGACAACCTTCTCATATGTGCTTTGTACATATTCACTCTCTGTTAATTAAGTCCTTGTCTCCTTGGCTCTGTTATTAGCCAGTTTCGTGTGCTACTTGTGTGTGATAATAATTAAAAAAATTCGTAGCAAACTCTGTACTAAAATCGATGCATAAAATTTGCTAGAAATTGGGGTATTGTTCTGGCATTTGCACTTTTGGTGGCGAGAAAGGCAGTTAATTTTTCCTTGATAGAAGGCATAGATATATATGTATGCTACAAAGTTGTGATAAGAGTGCATATTATGCTAAACCTACTTTGATAATTGCGAGTAAGAGGTGCTGCATAGAAAACCTGAGCTTTATATACACACAGTTAGTAGGAAATCACAGATGTGGTAATGTTATATATGCTATGCAGCTTACTGGTTTTGTAAATGTGCATGCTCACAAGGAAATGATAATAATATAGTATGTAACTACTGTCAAAGCCTCGTAATCGTTTGTAGTGACACACGGAGTATATAGCTAGGCGTCAAAGTAAACTACACCATTAGACTCTCATGTACGATATCTTGTAGCTCTTGTTTGCGAGAATGGAACAACTGCTTGTTATAAACATACTATTATTGCAATGGGCATGTGAGCGAATGGTGTGAGTTTTAATGTATACCAACTAACTCCTAATAAGCATGAATAATTATGACAAAACTGAATAAGCATTAATTTTTCGAAGCACTTGGGATCGTGTTTGTGTGGTGAAGGACACCCAGGAAATTTGAGCATTTGCACCCCCCCCCCTGTTGGCAGTTCCCAGTTTCCACTTGTAGTATATACTTGTGCATGCACAGTATATATGCAAACCAGATTTCATTTACCAAGTCCCTTATGCTATGATTGTAGTATCTCCATTGCATAAACTCCACACTGCATCTCAATCCCTTTGCCCCCTGAAGCACAGGGCAGGATCAGCCTCTTTTACCTCTCGAATGAAAGTGCAAACCATCAGCTCACTATGCATGCGCGGTATCGCTAATTGATGGGCTCGGCTACCAGATTTACTCATGGTCTCTGGCTAGTACCTCACAGAGAGTCTGACACGGGCTAGCTAGACTAGTGGAGGATAGCATGCGTGGGTCAACACACGCCCTCCTTTGTGCAAGGTAGCTACACAGAGCAAGCAGATCAGGTTGAGGTAAGCCAGTGCGATTACGTACATTTGCTCTTTAGCTTGTTTTTCATGGCATATTATCTCTCGAATGCAAAAGTTTCAGGATAATCGCCATATTATTTTTCAGGCTCGCATATTTCTGAAGTCGTTGGTATCGCTTATAGGATATCGCCTGTAGTTGGAGAAGAGAATAGAAGAAATCATGTATGTTATGTACCTAACCATTTAGAGTGGCAGAGGTTGCCAGCGACTATATGCAAAATGAAGCCATGCAACAGTAGTACATTATATCTTTAAGTCTGTTGTGTTTCATTGCAATTTTGTTTGCTTAGCCTTTGCCTTGTGGCTTTTTGATGATGATGATGATGACTATTATTACATGTGTATGCTAGGTTTGTCATAGTTGGTTAAGTACCTTGGTCTTTGCTACTTACGAGAGTTGACTGTGCCTTACAGCACAGTTACACAGTATTAAGTTTGTTTTTCCCTAGTGTTGTATCAAATTATATATTTGAGCCCGGGCATGCTGACCTGCCCTAGTATATAGCAGCTTGGTAAAGAGCTCATTTCCTATACTGAAGAGTGCAGTAATGGGTTCAAATTCCAAGACCAAGGTTTTGGGTGTAGCCTTGCTGGTTCTTTGCTGTCGACACACTCACCAACCAATACGAAGTGTCACCCACTGGCTACTATTAGTAGTTCTATGCTACCAACGTCAATCCGTGTCCAAACTTTGAAATTTGAACTTCGTGCTTACGATCAAATCACTCCAGAACACTTTGCGTCGAGTGTTTTGAGTGGTTGTTCTAATGATTAGCCATTATTACATCCAGAATGTACAAAATGTGTGACCGTGCACGCAAAAACCAACCTTACACCGCATTTTTGTAAGTAGCTTTTTTTGTATCGTTGTAAAGCTTGAAATGTGCTTGGCAAATTTTTAGCCAACAAGAGAGATGTGGTGTGAGCATGCAGTTTGACAGCAGACGAACGCTTCTATCGGCCCTACCGGGCTGAGTAGACTTCAGGCTTCTCTGTGAGGCGATTCAGGAAGAAGCAACGCTTGACTTCTGTGCGCCACCTTTGCGTCAGCTGCATGTACCGTCGTACCGTGCTGTCACTCTTGTTAGACAGGTCGTTCGATCGTGTTTACCGTGAAAACTCCGGCCCGTGTGTGCTATGGATGCTGGTAAACTAGACAGTTAACAGGCCTGCTTAGCCAGCTACGTGACTGTTGAGCCGTCTGCCGGCTCCCGTCTGCCTTGAGCCGTGCACGCACTAGGCTGCTGTATTTTTTAGGCGGCAGCTTAGATGATCTACTCAGCAACCACTCCAAGGCCTTCAGGAACCTTTGTGCCCGTGTGCGGAGTAAAGGAAAGTGACTGGTAGTCGCTGCATCCCTTGTTGCCTAGTTTCGCGGGGAAAAGGGTGTGTACGAGATTTCCGCACACCCCCGCCGTTAGTGTCCGTGTCCGCTGCTCCGTTCACTGACCACCGCTACAGAGAAATAGCTTCTTTCCTGGCGAGAAGGCGTCTTAGGAGGCAGGAAAGGTACCAGTAGGTAGCTCTGACGGGAAACTTTACTTATGGGGGAATTAAGTGGTTTTGCTTATACCGGTCTGTGTAGGCGTTATATTCACGTGTACTCGATAATTTTACATTGCGGCGTAAGGTTGGTTTTTGCGTGCACGGTCACATATATTAATTTCATCTTGCACTTTATTCTACTTCATTGTTTGCATTCTCAACCACGAGGATTCACATTTTTCCACTGCCTTTAGCCACGTTGCTCAGCTGTTTTGCACCATCCATTGCAACAAACCACCATTTTTCATGCTTTGGTGTGGTACTTCTGGATTTGCCAGCTATCTTTCACTATGAAAGCGAACCTCTCGAAATGAAGAGGGATATAGGAATGGCGCGAATAACCAAAAAGGAAGAAACAAGGGATTATTACACAGCAAAGATGCACAAAGTTACATGACCCTTTGATTCTTCCTTCTTGGTGCTTCACACCATCCCTATATCCCTGCATTTAATTTTTCACCTTTTTTCCACTATTTTAATGAACTGTTATGACAACAGTTATTACAATCACTCTGATGTTCATGGGTATGTTGTATAGAGGTTGACCATGGACAAACGCTAACTTTTGAAAGCAGTAGGTAATTGACTGCTGGTGCATGAAGCATTGGGTAGACACTATTGTTCTCATTCAAGGAGGTAATTAGGTTATGACACATGGTGATGGTTTCATGGTCAAGTTTTAGTAATCACACTTCAATGTCAGCTACAACCTGGTGCACAAAGAATGGAGGCCTCACGTAACGAAGTTGCTCCTCATAGAAATCAACAGCAAAATGCAGGTTAGCTATAGTTGGAGGAAATGTGTAGAATTACAGAAGGCACTGGAGACTGGATGTTCCACATGTCTGTAAACCCCGGCCTCTGGTGCATGTGGCTCACTGATGCTGAGTTAGCAGCAAATGACGTTGTTCAGTGTCTACCGTGAAGATGACCACAATCTACCGTAGTTAACCCTTGGCGCGCATGTGTAGAGAGGGTTACAGTACTTATTTCGTAAGTGTGTCTGTCCCTCCGTCTGTCTGTCTGTCTGTTATCATGTTTTCTGCGGCTACGCGCAATAAAACAACAAAACAGCGATACCAACGGGTTCATCGCTACACTTGCTTCATTATAAAACATGCAATTTTCTTATAACTACTGCATTCAAACGTTATGGCATGAAAAGCAAGTGCAATATGCAAATTTGCACAGGCTTACTTCAAGCGGGTCCGCTTGCTCTGTGAATCTTGAAGGCACAAGAAGTCACAACGAAGTACGTGTATCGACTCCCGCATGCTCTCTACGACTGTAGCTAGTCCATGTCAGACTCTCCGTGAGCTACTAGCAGGAGACCACAAGAGTAAACACACACTAATAACCCAGCCCATCAATTAATTGTACCGCGCTACTCAGTTCGCCGAGGGTTTGCACTTTAGTGCTTTTCATGACTTGAGGCAAGAGAGAAACAATCGCTTGATGTCCGTGCACACCTCTGGGGAATCTGGAGACTTTTAGTGAAAAGAACCGCACTTCAACTTGTTCCAGTAAGCAGATACGAGGTTTACTGAAGAAGATGAAGAATAATGATGACACAAAACCGTGAAATCACGTGAGAGCGAATTCACACATGGAAGACTGAAGGTGAGAATAAAGTCTTTGGGTACATGTATAGCTAGATACGGGTCCTTACCGAATCATTCTCGCCAAGTTTAGACAGGTTACGCGGATCACGTGAGATTTGACCTGTGCAATCTCTATATAGAGTGTATACTGATGCTCCAATACTTGCCTGTCTATGTATACGTTCAGCCCAGGGGAGATGTGGTCTGGATCAGTTTGAGTGAAAACTTTCAGACAAGCTAGGGTGGGGCCTGTAATATTAGGGCAAGAAAGTAAGTACAAAAGTATTGAGAATACACAGTGTCCACGTGTGAAGAATTGCAAGTGGCCCTTCAGATTCTGCTTTTGTTATGGAATACACAACTAGCAAAGCTACACACATACAGTAATACAGCAAGGTCTAGCGAAGGAAGCAACATTACCTTGTCGTCTGGCACAATTGTTTTCAATCATTACAGTAGAAAGGGATGTGGGAGTATACAAGTAAATAAAAACTTCTTCGAATAAAAAAGTGTGGAATATAGGGATGTCATACAAAGTAAGGAGACAAGACAGGGATGACCTAGTGAGCATTATGCAGTAGTACAATGTATGATGGCTACATACTTTGAACTGACATCGCTTGCTCGTGTAAAATTTCCTCCATACAAGCCCTTTATTGTCGCAAAGTACGAGTGTGCTCCCTTGTATGATGCACATCTATGAATAAGCACATTAGACAGAAAATACCATCTACTCAGTTTTCAGTTGTGACTGCATTGTGTGACGACTAAAACTTCTTCATTCTCACCAGTTTTTCAATGCTGTGTTCTTGGCCATCTACATACAGAATCCTTTCACCATTGTCCTCGCACTTCACTTGTCCTCGCACTTCACTAAACAAAATAGTAAAGGTGGCGACAATTATAGGGCTTGTGTGGAGGGAATTTTACCCGAGCAAGTGATGGCAGTTCAAAGTATGTAGCCAGCATCCATTGTATATACTACGTACTGCATCATGTTCACTAGGTCATTGTCTCCTTACTTTTAAGGCATCCCTATATTCCACACTTTTTTAATTCGAAGAATTTTTTTGTTTACTTGTTTCCTTTTCTTTTTTACTGCATTCACATGCATGGTGTGCATATAAAAAGGGGATGCCCATAAAAAAGTAACATTAGTGGCCTTAAGCTATCGCCTCAGACGTTTTGCGTCATTCACATTACATTAGTGCACAAAGTTTCATTATGAGAGGACCCATCATAAGCAAGTTATAGGCAGTGACACCTATTTAAGAGTATTTTGCCTGAAGCTGTTTGTTGTTGTTTATAACCTTGTATTTTCTGTTTCGGTGAACTCTTGAATCAGTGTACAAAGTTTCATTGTTAGAGGACTAACCACAATAGTTTATAGGCACAAACACCATTTACAAGTTTTTATTGGCTGGGGCTGTTTGTTGTTGTTTTCAACCTTGTAATTTCTGTTTTTCGATGAACTCTTACCATGGTACATCAGTGTACCAAGTTTCATTGTTAGAGCACCAACCATAAGCAAGTTAGAGGCACAAACTCCATTCTTAATTTTTGGTGCTTCCAGCCATCCCTACATCTGATTTTTCCACTTGTAATAATTATATATAGTGCCACATTCCCTAAAGCAGTACATGTGAAACTGCTTATATTCCCCACTTGGTCATTTGCTCATTGCATAATTAGTTGCAATTCTCCAGTGTCTGTGTGGTATTGAAATGCTTTCAGTAAGTATCATTATGTTATCAACATCTGCTCTTTTTCACTTTTACGTAGTTCCTCTTGAGGGTACGAATAACCTTCCTTTGGTGACGTACAACATTGGGTCAACCATTTGTCTTATAATAGACCCAGTTGATCCCAGCAGAAATCGCCCAATCCAACTTGCAAGGCTCCGCTGTGCAGACGTCGGAGAAGTCAGTGAAGAAAATATACCAAACGCTCTGCCTGCAGCAGTCGTTACGTGGGAGCATACTGACCTTGAAGGCACTTCAGCCTTTTTTGCAATAAACAGGCCCCCTGACGAAATAGATGATGTCGCATACACCCCTCCTGATGAATTCTCTACGGCATTCCCAGGCCTTGTTGGACTAGGTTCACCTTTCACAGTTTCAACTGACACTGGAATGGGTGCTAGTGGTGTTGACTTTTCTCTCAGTAATATCACAAAGAACTTCAGTAACTTAGAGTACCTGGACCTGAGAATGGCATTTGGAACATGGACGTGCACACTTAACAACTCTCTTGGATCACAAACAGAAGAAACCTTCATCAGTGACTGGTGTAAGTGTACCTTTGCTATTACGTAATAATATGTTATGGATATTTTATCATATTATATAACAGGTGGTGATGCGATTCCATCGATTATTCGTAATTGTGCTGGTATCGGCCAGTTTATTCCTGCTGGTGGTGTTTATCTGCTTGACCTCAAATCGACTGTTCCTGTTAGAGCAGGCTGTGATGTGTGTTTGCCTTCCGGATCTTCCCTGGCCCTAACACTTACCTGCCCCACTAACATCGAACGTTTTCCAGAAGATACACTTACAGGATACCGATGGACGGATGGTGCTGGTAATCTCCTGAGTGAAGCCTCGTTTCTGACAGTAACGAAAACAGGGACGTACACTTGCACTGCTATGTTTGGGGACACTGGAAGCGACAGTGCAACTTCATCCGTCAACTGTAAGTCTATTGTGTTGTGTGAGTGGTTTTCGCTCACATGTATGTATTTGTGTTTCAATAGTTGCACCAGATGTCGACATAAAAGCAGTACGATCTAGAGACTCTATCCCATTTGACACCCTTGGCTGTGAAAGGTATTTGAGTAGTGACTTTTATATTAATAATATATTCGGTCCACATGTGAACTCGGATCTGTATTAGAGCCTCTACCGCTCTACAGGTATGGCACAGGTGAAATCTCACGTGATCAGCGTACATAACGCCTAAAAACTGGTTGAGAATGACTCCCTAGGCCTTAAAAACACACTAGCAATAGTCTATGGGCCCTTATTTACCTATACATGTTCCAAAATACCTCATACGCCCCTTCAGTCGTCCACGCGAGAATTCGCTCATATGCGATTTCACGATTTTCGTGTCATCGTCATATTCTTAATCTTCTTCTATAAACCAGCTATCTCCTTACCGGTACCAGTTGAAGCACATGTGCCAGGCTGGGGTGTTGTCCAATGTGCTGTGCGCGCGTTATTTCCAGGCGTGTTGACAGACCATTTGCACGAGGAGCAACTTGGCAGAGTCTGCATAGTGTTACACGAGCCTTGCAGGGTGCTCAAATGGGCACTCATTGTTCACAGCTCAGCAAGGCTAGCGGCAGGCCTGGTCACTTAACCCTTTGGGCGCCATAGGTGTCTCCTTAAATAAGCAGAAATTGATGTATAAGATATTAGCGCCTAGTATTATAGCCATAATATATAAATTCTTATGCACTTATGGAGGCTCTGTGCATATATATATGTAAATTGCGCCCAAAGGGTTAAATAGCTTGTCCGCCTAGGGTGTCGCAAATAAAGGGGACCAGCATAGTAAAAAGAAGCTTCCTTACCCCGTCGTAGCAGTCGTTTGTTCTTGACCTTCTGGGGTGTTCTGACCACATCAGGAGTGTAGCACTGAGCTTCGGAGAGAGGCAACCCTCTACGCCTAGAACTGGCTTTGTTCCTACGTTTCAATCGCCTATGGTACCATGAATCATTTAAAGCACTTGGAAATTGAAAACTGTGCTGTAACACATACTGTGTTATAATTATGGGTGAAAGTGTTCATATTCTAAGAAAAAACACTCGCAGTGCATACACGCACAAGTGTATGTGACTCTTGACCTAGTCATCATTTCCATTGTGAACAAGCCTAGGTTGTGTATATACCTACACTACATTGTCACGTTACCCGTTTCTTATGCAGGTTGAGATATATGGATGCAGAGGTTGAATCAGGCGATGTTTGTGCATTTTTTGACACACAAAGTGGAATTAATGAAGGAGAAGATGTAACCATCACTTGTGAGGCAGGCCAAGAAAATGTTACAGCTGTTCCAAGCATAATAGTAAGAATTTATGTATAGATTCTCTGGTATATTGTATTGAAAATGTAATAGCCTTAAAAGAAGAAGTAGGGATTTTAGTCAGAATGATTTGCAAGGCCTTCAAAAAACACCAGCAATAGTTGACGGGCCCATAAGATAAACCAGAAGACTTTATACGTGCCTTTAGTTCTCCACACCGGAAGTCGCTCATATAATATACTATCGTTTCTTATTCTTTTTTCTTCAGTCAACCGCTATCTCCTTACCGGAACAAGTTGAAGCACTGATTTTCCACTAAAATGTCTCCAGATTAGACTTAGGTGTGCACGACCACGAAGCGATCGTTCTTTTTTCGTCGCACGTCACTACTGTAGATGTAGCCCTTCCATGGTAGACTCAGAACGACACCGTTATATCTTTGTTGTATTGATTCATAAGCAAAAAATATCAAACAAAGATATAGGGATGGAGTCATGTAGCTTTGTGTATCTTTGCTGTGTAACATTTCTCTTTTTTTGGTGCTTTGAGCTGTCCCTATATTCTCCTTGATTTCGAAGAAATGATTTTTCCACTTACATTATTATTGCTGTTCTGACAACTAGGTTACCTTACTCCTCCTTGCCAAATATTTACCATTAACATAAAAAGAGTAATGTTCAACTTAGCTAGCTACTACCCAGTCTTCAAAAAAGAAAATACAGGAGTTAATAACTAGTCAAGGTTATCTGCAATTTTTAAACAAACTGAGGTTGAGGCAATTATACGAGGACTTTGTGTCGTTTCCAGCCTACAAGATTCCTAACCTCCGAAATTCACAGAAGTACATATGGACCACTATTAATTTTACACTCTATATGTGCATTCTAGTCATTTAGACACAGGATTAGGCCGACTATTTGAAATTCAGGGATTTCCGATATTTGATGGTACAATTCGAGCAAGTAGAGTTGTTGATGGAACTAGGGTGGCTTGTGGTGTGACTAATGCTCCAGATGGCATTGACCAAGATTGTGCTGCAGCTGTGGGACTTACTGTCCATACCTATGGTATGTTAGCATAAAAAAACCAATTGTACAAAGACACTAGCAACATGTTTGATATCAGAGTGTCAGTAGACAGACACTCTGGTGTCTCTCTCTGACATTGCTCACTATGTACTTTATCCTTCACATAAGCCCTATATTTTGAATGAGCATGTGTGTGCTCCTTCATGATGCCGTATTTTGAGACAAAGGTGTTGCCCTCTCCTTGGTTTTGAGTTGTGACTGCATTGTGTGACTTCCATGTTTCCCCAACTATAATGCTGCTTTCCTGGCCCTTTACAGAATCCCTTCACTATTATCCTCACACTTTACGCCATAAAACTTCATGTTCACAAAATAGGGCTTATGTGGAGAAAAAGTACACGAGCGAGCAATGTCAGCTCGAAATAATATTATGTCTGCAATAATACTGAATCACATACACTAGCTCATCCCTTTCTTGCCTTCTTGCTTTTTTATACTATCACTATTCTCACTGATTTTTATGTATGACATAAATATGCAATAGGTATATGTATACTAGATAGAGCAAGAGACCAGAGGGTATGTAGCGCCTGAGGACGAGTGTTATATCGTAGTATACATACCGTATTTGGGCATGGTTTAGGTAATTTGTGTCACCAAAAAAGCAATTGGGTCCTGCCCTGCTCAATTTGGCACCAATATCCGCTCACGCCCTGTCCCATAATCTGCTCATGCCCATTCACTAAAACCGTTTACAGCCACCAGGTTGAGCGCAGAAAGAGCCGAGCGTCGGGGACTGCTATCGCGATCGTTCTCCCTCTGCCATCCTATCGAATGGATGATGGACTGGAACCCCAATGACCCGTTTGATGTGATCCTGTCTCTAAAGCGAAAGGATAGCGCTGCCATTTCGAAAGCCCTCAAAAAGCAGTAGCTATGTACTAACAGTGTAGCTTCCGCCCCGAAAATAGTAGATATAATTATACCAACAGCGCTTTCGCCCCGAAAATACCCAGGTTAACACACGCCGGGCAGTGTATACTGGCAGTTGGTTTTTTCGCATATAAATCACGGCTAGCAGGTACTTTATAAATATAAAGTGGGTGCCGGCACTATTGATCCGCCCACACAAGGTGGCACGATAATATATTTTATTTACTTGTCTCCCTTCTTTTCTTTCTGCATGCACATGATTGGCATGGAATAAAAGGAGATGTTATTGAGCATAATACCTATAAAAAAGTAGCATTTAGTGGCTTCATGTAATTTTTCCTCAAGACTTAATTTTCATTCCCCTGTTTCTTTCTCGATACTACATCAGTGTCCCAGGATTAAATTTTGGAGGGCCAAGTAACAGGCTATGGGCACTAACAAAATATATTTACAGTTTTTTGCCTGAGGCAGTTTATTGTTGTTGACAAACTTGTTATGTTTGATGAACAGCAATCATGGTATGTCAGTATACAAAGTTTCATTGTTACAGGACCGAATTTCAAGTTATATACATTAGCATAATCAACCCTCGGCGTGCATGCGCAGCAAGGGTTACAGTAGTTGGTTTGTCCGTGTGTGTGTTGACGCTTATTCTGGCACTACAGGCTACGAGGTGGCCCATTAGCGATACCAGCGGCTTCAGTACTACATGAGCCTGAAAAATACAAGGGCAATTTTCTTGAAATGATTGCATTCGAGAGCGGCAAACTGGCACAGTCGCGGACCGCATTGCGTGGCCCAACCCATCAATAAGCGGTGCGCATGTGTATACTAGACGCGATCAATGCGTGATGCTGGCTCACCTCGATCTGATCCGCTTTCTCTGTGTACCTTGGAGGAACAAGAAGCCACCGCGAAGGCGCGTGTATCGACTCCCGCATGCTATCTAATACCGTAGCTAGCCCGTGTCAGACTCTCCGCGGGCTACTAGCCGGAGACTGCGGGTAAAAGCTAATAGCCGGCCTAGCCCATCCATTTAGCGGCACCGCGCATGTGTAGTTCGCCGAGGGTTTGCACTTTAGTGCTTTTCATTAATACATTTTTATTGCCTGAGGAAGTTTGTTGTTATATACAAATGTTTTTTGATGATCATAGAACATCAGTGCACCAAGTTTTTTAGATGACCCAGCATAAGAAAGTTATCGGTACAAAAACAATTTACAAGTTTGCATTGACTGAGGTAGTTTTATATCTTAGTTTTGATAACCTATGATTACCTCAGTGTACCAAGTTTCATAGTTGTAGTACCCAGCATAACGAAATTTATTACAAGTTTTTATTGCCTCAGACGGTTTTTATTCTTACCATGGTACATCATTGTATCATGTTTTATTGTTATAGGCCTTGCACCTCTCATAAGCAAATACTGTTTATATTGCCTCGGGCTGTTTGTTGTTATTTACAAACATGTGTATAATATTTGACATTTTGATACTAATGATGAGTTGCACCTGTATCATTCTAAGTATTTGCAATGACTAGTTATCGGTCTATATTACTATGTATTGTCTTGGGCTATATTTTGGTTTTTTGTTGTTTACTTGTACACGAAATGGTTTATAATATGCTCTTGCATGACCTGTCAATTTGTTTTTGCAGAGCCTGCAAGAATCGTCCGAGGAATGGCTGATATCTGTGATGGTCGATCTGCAGGTTTCAGCCAAACCGCTTACTTTCTTCCAAACCCAACTATTGTGAGCGTTTGCTGTGAGGTGTTAGGGTACCCTGATCCAGAGGTAGAGTGGTATCGTCTCAGAACTGGTCCAGGAGGAATCACTTTTGAGGACCCAATAGGAAATGGAACTACTGACTACAATGTTGATACTGCGTAAGTTTGTGGGTACACAATAATTTGCTGTAGTATTCTCTCCAGAAATCACAAAATCCAGCAATGCATGGCTAATTAATAATGATTATTTTAGTGACACATTCAAAAATAAACACTCAAACACTGTCTGCAGTTCCAATCATGTATATATATTTTGTGACCTTATGTGACACGTTCACCTGGGGAATTAAAGGCACGTCCTAGTACAGGCAACACCCAAATGCTGTACCTCTTAAACTAAAGAGGTTTTATACATCAAACAACAACAAGTGTTTAAAAGAGGCATTACCCACAACCATAAATAACACCACGTGATCCGTAATGGATGTGTAATTTTATATCTTGTCTAAACTTGCAACGGTAAGAAACTAGGCGTGCTGAGAGCATTATGCCGGTTTTAAAAAGCAGCAAAGTCATTATTTTTTTAATGGGAGCTTACGAAACCGTTCTTTATGATAGAGAACATTCTAAGGGCTATGCTAACGGAGAAGCAAACAGACCCATGCAGAGTCAGGGTGTTCCTACTCTTGTAGGTGAAAAGTATCTTCCTTACGAAGGTAAAGGTACAGCTCCTTCATTGCCCAATAGTTACTGTTGCTGCTTTTTAGTTCCTCTGTGCAGCACAACTCCTCTGTCTGGGACATGTAGTTATATAGAGGTCAAAGTGAGAGGAATTTTTGAGCATGCGTAGTGCAGATATCATTCATGTTGCAAAGTTTTTTCCCAACCGGCAGCAGAACTAACCAACGAATAAGCATAACACCTTTAGTACTCACTCTGTCCATCTTTCAGGGCCAAATCCCTTGATACAGAAACTCAACAGTATATACCCTAAATAAGAATCCACGCAGTACTGCGTAATGTGGATATGCATAATGTACGTCGCATAATATGAAGTGCACACAATAATGTTAACGGGCCGGAGTCAGTACAGGTCATCCCATGGAATATAATCTGCCATTTGTCATATTATAATAAGGTCTATGTTGCAAGAACAATGCTCTTTTAAAAATCCGTCTCAACAACTTGTACATAACGAAGGTTGGATAGAAAACACATTATGGTGCTTGCATGCTAGCGCTATATACAACTGAAACACTTGGGGGGGGGGTTATGCATATGCCCCTCCCCATTTGTATACTTTACTGCATTGCTGGTCTCTCGTTCTCTTTGTAATGCAGAACATACACCCTTACAATACCAAACTATGATGCAGCAAGGGATGACGGTACATATGTGTGCCGAGCACAAAACATTGCTGGCATTGATGTTGCAACTGCTGCACTGACAACTAGTAAGTTTCCCCACAATACTTGCATTATAGAGATATGTAAATTGTATGAAATCACAGATACATATCATATCCAGAGTGTAGTGTATGTGCTGGTAGTCAATAAAATAAATCATCAGTTATTACGCATTAGGGCACGATGACTTCAGTATAACACACACCTGACTATTGTCGTGCAGAAGCTAGTTAGCTGAAACGGGTATGAGCCAATCTATTACTGTTTTTGCCGCTCCCTTAAGAATTACTTACAGGGGTGGTCACATAAAAAATACATGGTGCCAAGGTATAGCCACTATTGGTACCAGAACGTTTTTTGGTGCCAAAGTGGAAAGTGAAATTTACAAACTGATGAACACAAAATGCCATTTACAAAAGTTTATGAAATGGAAAATCTTCCACTGGTCGTTTCTCAAGTCCAACAGTCATACAAGCATTAAGGGTTGTGTCCGTCATAGCAGTACGAAGTTCATTTTTTACGTGGTTCATTACACTGAATCCACGCTCGCACTCACATGTATCAGATGTTATCGCCATTAGTAGTAAAGCCAACTTTGCTATATCTTTATACTCTGGGAAGTTCTGGTATAGATCAGACCAGAAGCCCACCACATTTTCTGTAACTTCTCCACCTGAGCATGGTTCCTTGTACTTCTCCTCGTAGAGGTAATGAAGCAAGTCGTCCTTTCTGTAGGAATGGTAGCCTCGTTTGACAGCGTTGAAGTCGAAGTAATTGTTATCAAACCGCTCAACAGCTGCTTGCATATCAATTATTTGGTGCTTTCTAGGGCACTGGAAGCTGCATGTACTGAGAATAATAGCAGCTTCTGGAAATTGTTGGTGCAGGCTTTTCGCAACCTGCACAATGTAGGCTTGGCAACTCTTCAACACCTGTTTTTGCCCAAGGATGGTTAAATCTCCATTATCCTGAATTTGCTTCCAATATTCTTTAAATTCACGCCCCATGAATTTGAGTTCTCCTTCATTTCCATAAGTGTCAGGATCAACTGCAATTTGATTGCTAGCAGAGAGTTTTTCCTCAACAGGAAGTATGGTATCTTTAACAACTGGTTCAAGTGAAGTAGCTGAAACAGTACTAAACTTATAGATCAATGAATTTCTCTGTTGGCACTGGATATATATCTATCTGGCTCAACAGAGGAAGGTAGACTTTCAAAAAAATTACAAAATAGGAGGATCATAGGGTTCTGCAACCTTTCCTTCAGATCAGTGCTCTTTCTTCTAACAGCGGCACAATTCCTGTATCATGTGCTTCTTTTTAAAAGAAGGTGCATAATATTATTGGATAAAGCTGTACCAATTGTTCCACACACTCATTGAGTGAAAGCCATCTTATTTTGTGATAAGAAACTAATTTTACGTATTTCTCCTCCGTGAGCTCAACAATTGCTTTAAGTTGCCTTTGAGAAACTGCTGAGTACTTAAAGTGATTGAGAATATCTTTTATCAGAGCCTCTACTTCATTAGGAATGTGTTGCTGCCCATCTTTTCCAGCTAATACTAGTCTATGATTGAAGCAATGTTGAACCAAGAGCTTTGGATTGAACTCAGCTATTGCTTTTGCAGCAACACCCCGCAAAGTCGACAGCAATGTGGCAGCACCATCTGATGTCTGACATACTATCTGTGAAAGAGGAAGGGCATAGCCAGTGGGTCCAAAAACGTTACGCACAGTTAAAAATATATTAGCAGCATCAGGGTGTCCCTCCAGAGGTGCAACAGCTAAGAACCTTGTCACAATTTCACCTTTACTTATGTCAATGAAACGAGCATACAAAATACCTTCTTCAGTAACACTCTTGTCTGTCAACAACTAAAAGACAACTATTTGTTTATTCTGCATCTGTTTGAAAACAGTAGAATCAGGATCCGCTGCTTTTGCAAACTCAACATAATGCTCACAACCAGAGAGAGGCTTCTTGTTTTTACCAATAATGTAAGCAAGCTTATAAGAAGCAAGTGCTAGCTTTCGCTGTGGATCTAAGATGCTTTGTAGTTGGCCTTGCTGCTTTCGTTTCTTCGTTTCATATTTCATAATAAGAAGCTTCTTCTTGCCTGTTGGGCATTTGCTGATATTCAAATCTTGATGATAATGTTTGTTGATGGTGCTTTCTTTGTTGTATCAACCTTGAAACTGTCAAGGTGCTTATGGCACAATATACAATTTCTAGCGGGGTCAAAGTCCATTAGTCACTCCTGTCTCCACTTTTTTGCTTGCACTTATGTGGTCTTGCTACACGTGGCTGAGATTGAGACGAAGTCCTAAACAAAAAAAACCCGAATCATCGTCTAGTACAAATATAGCTACGTCCAGAGTTGCGCGGGCACTTAGGATTGAGTCTGATCGGAGTCGCTCACATGCTCACCTGCACCAGAGTCAAGTCCGAGCCTTTTGAAGATGAAGACACGATACGAGGGGCTTTGCATTACAGGACGTCTCCTGTGTCTCAATGAAGCTGTCAATTGTAGCCTGTGCATGAGACTGAGCCATTGCTACAACTCGCGTACGCAGAAAATTGTGCGCATGCGCAATTGCCGCGCGCCCGCTTCGCTCCGCGCCTGTCGCCAATGTAACCACTTCCATTCGCCAAACCTGCAGGTGTGTCGCCACTTTTGGCACCAGGGCAACAAATGCACACCCCTGTATTTAAGTGCATGACATATCGTAACAAGGTGCCATAGACATAGCAGTTAACTATCAGGGCACGGGAACATGTAAAAAATTGAGTGGGTACTTCAGTACTGAGCATGGAGAAATACTGATTATGCATGTGCAGACTTGACTGCACACCTGGTACTCAGCCTACTCAAATGTTAGAGAAATCTCTGTCACATGATGATATAGACATTTATGTGCCAGAGTGACATACCTCCACAAATCATATCAAAGTATATTGCTCTAACGATTTTTCCACCCTGTGCCCACTGATTTTTATGTGGCACTTGTCCTCAGTGCCCCCAGTTGCTTCGCCTATGTCTGGACAACTTCTTTCATATCTGTGATCACTTTCTTACTGATCACTTCCTCTAGGAGCGTGCTTAGTGTTGAGTGTGTTGATAATACGATGGTAAGTATAGATAGGTGCGCGAATGAGTGAATGAGTAAATGACAGTTGTTACATATCCATGCACAACAGGCTGCCACTAAATGTGTATTCTGAGCTCTCTTTTCAAAGTGAAGTAGTGAGACAGGGATGGTAAAAGAAAAGAAACATATTAGCTCGTCGATCACAAAACAAAAATTTTTCTCAGACAGTATTAGATATCCAGACAATACCTTTTTACTTCACCATTGTTAGCTACCAGTTATACACAGTACTAGAGGAAAACTAATGGCACAACGGCACAACGATCGGTCGCCATCAGAACCACCATCAGTCAGAGTATGAACCCCTATGCTCGTACCGTGCTTTTTCTGAATTTCACAATACTATGGAGACTCCGACAGAAATGCAGTACAGCGTTAGCTGTGCCGGAACACTCGATTGTACGTACAATGAATCATCCACCCATCTTCAACTACCCCGCATGCGCTTGTCGCACAGTGGGCAAAATCCAAGCAGATGGCATCAACTAACGATTTACGGAAACATCTCTATCTCAGTTCCACCATGTTTAGAGGCAACAGAGACAAATTTAGATGTACTTACGGTATCTAACATGCCCAGTCTTTGTAGTTTGTCGTAGATATACAAGATATTGCTGCCTGATAATTAGATGGTGTCCGATAACAAGCTAGCTTGGTCGATAAGCTACGAAAAGGAAGTTCCATGTTCCACTCCATCACACTGTCTTACTCTAGGACTTTGTGCAAGTGGAAAAATAATTTCTTCAAAATGAAGAGGGATTTGGGATGGCTCATAACATGAAAGAATAAGAAACAAGGGGTCATTACACAGCTAAGACACACAACGCTACATGAAATCATCACCATATCTTTGTTTCATTTTATGAATCAATAGGACAAATATATAGGGATGGTGTCATGTAGCGTTGTGTGCCTTAGCTGTGTAATGACCCCTTGTTTCTTACTTTCATGTTTTGAGCCATCCTTATATCCCTCTTCATTGATTTTTCCCACTTGTTTCATGAAAATCACTAACAAACAGAAGTATTCAAACACATGGGCTCTTGTCTAGCAATGCATGCTGCGGGTCTCCTCCCCAAGCAAACAATTTGGTTGTTTCGTGGAGCCAGCTCGGTTCGCACTAGCGATATAGGCCGCACGACGCTGCACGCGAGTGTTCGTGTACGCCTTAGGAAACACTCCCTGGAAACAACCCTCTGAACTGCTGACTGCTGGGTTATAGTAACAAATGGCGTCGGTTCAGTGTCACTCTGGAAGAGCTCTGTCACGCGACAACAAAAAACAATCGCTTGATGTCTGTGCACACCTCCGACGAATCTGGTTCAATGAATAAATCAGCACTTCAACTTGTTCCGGTAAGGAGAGAGCGGGTTTATAGAAGAAGATGAAATTATGATGACACGAAAATTGCAAAATCGTGTATGACAAATGTTGAATCTCTCCATTTTGTTGTAATCATTCTCTTGAGCATTATGTGCGATGTGCATAGATTCAAGGGTATGTCATCACATGGTCTAATATCTTCATGTGATTTTTAAACAAAAATTCATAGAGTTTGTTTACTGTCCCATTAGAGAATGAATCAGTTACTGATGATTATTGAATGTTTTTTACAGCTGAAACAACCTACCGATGGGGAGTTGGAGAGTGGTGCGAGGTAGGTATGTTTGAGTCTTTATTTTTACACACTTCCATAATATTGTTCATCAACCTTCCACTTCTACCTCTGTGCTCACTTTTACCTATCTGACACAGTGTGAGCCACTCTGCTCCAATGGAACTCGTTCTCGGAAAGTATGGTGTGAGACTTTTCCTGAGCGTATTGTGGTTGGAGAGACCTTCTGCGACTGTGTACAAAAGCCAGACGAATCAGAGTCTTGTTTGAATGTCCCAGGTCTTTACTCCTGCAGCAATCTCATACCACTCTGGAAGACTGGTAACTTCTCAAAGGTGAGTAAAAACGTACAATGATCAGTATACGAAACTGGGCGGAATGCTGTCAGCTGTTATGATGGGAGCTTTTTTCAAACTCACACAGTGTTCCAAGGGATGTGCTGGTGGAGTGAGGTATCGTCAGGTGTACTGTGCTATACCTCTTAATGGTACCAGAGTTCATGACTATCGATGTGTCGAAAATATATGGGCCGCTACAAACACCACCTTCTTACGACATCTGCTTTAACAGATGTAAGCAAACAAGTAATGATGTTCAGGATTACGAAACAATACGAGCCTGTGTATCTTCCCGTTATTCATCTGAATGACAACACAAAGTGTGTAACCATTTGGCTAGTAGTTTTTGCCCAACTTTTGTGCCTCAGAGAGATGCCTTCTTTTACCGCTTACCCACATAGTCAAAGGTCATTAACACAAGAAGAGTTTTTAAACAGCGTCGGTGAGAAAAGTTCATTTCATCCAAGGCAGCAGAATACAGTACCAATAATATGTATACTGTTCATTTTAGGATAGTTGACACATAATAATTTGCAACTGGTGCTTTCTAGTCTCCCACACTGTTATATCATGTAGACCCATACTCTCAATGATTCATGATACAATCACTGACAGGTTGTGTCACCGACAATTATCCAGAGTACTGTCGCTACACTGGACTTGGCCCATGTTCTAACCCAATTTACCAGCAGCACTGTTGCTGGACATGCGGACTCTCTCATCAAGGATGAAATTGAAGGGGAATAGTAATTCATGATGCCGTACATAGCCTGTTTTTGACTACTAAGAGTCTAATACTGTTCACAACGTGCATGCAGGAACATATTTTGTCCTCACATGTTGCAAGCGTAAACATTTTACGTTACTCTGTGAGGTCTTGTGAATGTTTATCATTGTAGTACAAAAAAATTGTCTTGTCAAGTCCTTTATCATGTCATTTGAAATAATATCTCACTGTCAGAAAGCACTAACATAATCTTAGGGGGCAAAAATAAAAACACAGCATTCCGTATAGTTTTGACTGTTTACCATCTGTGAATTTTTGTGGTCATGTTACTAAGTCAACAATGGCATTCCGACCTGCCTGGCATCTTGACTTGAAAAGGCCCTGACCAGTAACCTGAATGCAACTTGGAGTAAAAAATCGCCGGTGCATTAATTTTCACTCTTCAATCTAGGTTTATCACTGGAAGAACCTACTCTTACAAGTACCTTGGTGTCAACATTTCTTCTGACTTTTCTTGAAGTTAACACATCCTTTACAGTTTACAGTTATACTAAAGGAGAGTTAGCTAGTCTTCAACACTAATTGGGTCACTCCTGGAGTATATATGCTTGCCAGGTACAAAGCCTCCAACTAAACTTTACGGTCATCCGCGCACATAATTATAACAAATTCCCCCCCCGCTTGTCGTTATACTTGCCACGCCTTCTCGAGCGCGCTTCTCCTCCGTATTCTTCGATTTTTGCCCGTAAATTGTGTTCGAATTACGCAAAATTACGGATAAATCCAGGCTCTGCAGGTATAGTGCCCACACCGAGAACGTATGGTGTATAATTTGCTTTCCGCGGTTTAGAAGACTATCTACTGGTGGATTGATCGATTCAGAGCAAATTAGACCCCCTGCATTCAGATTTGGGGACTGTTTTTACCGTAAACGCGCCTCTTTCCAAGTAAGTGGTGTCAATATAGTATAGCGTATGTAGCGGGGGGAGACTATTGCTGTTACAGCTATCTACACATGCACGAGATAACGTAGTATACGCTAAGATGCAAAGGAATTTATAACATCACAGTACTAGCTCCGGATCGTCATTGAAGCAAACTGCTATTTTCAGGCAGGATGTATAGTCGAGTAAAGAACGTAGGTTTGAACCCAAAGTCGTATTTCTCTGCTGCGCTTTCTTTAGTCAAAATATGTTCTTGCAGGCGTCTTTTATAACACGTTCACGTGACAGCATATTATTCCGCTCAGTCATCCACGCCACACATCTTTGCGACTGCATGGACTGAGTGTCAGTGAGAGCAAGGTTAAAGAACTGAAGCGTAACAAAAAGCATGAGAAAGTGGATGAAATAAGCATGGAGCCTTTTTTTTGATGGCAATGTTGCTGTAAAGATTGTCTCACCATTCCTCCCAAGTCAGCCACATCTAGTACCTTTGTTGTTGACACACTAGCTCTTACAAACAAAAAAACTAGCTGTGGAACTTGCTTCCACAGCTACGATTTAGAAGTTGCCAACAGACGAGCTTACTGCAAAATGAGTAAATTGAGTGTGAATCAAAAAGTTGAGGCGGGGAGATGATGCTATTGCAAGGTTAAAAGAGCAGATTTAAGCACATAGGTCAAAAAACTACCACATTCATCATCTCTTGTACGTATGTGGCTGAAATGAAAGGCTTAGCCTGCCAGCAGTTAGCTGAAGAAATACGCAATGAACAGTGTGTTACCCTTCATAGTAATGGTGAGTACATCGAAGTATGGACAGCATTACTATTCCTTTCAGATTTACTTGTGATAGTGCATATTCTCTAGGCTTAACTGAAATGCTAGCTGGTTTAACTTTCAAGCAGATCCTCTCTGATTTGGAACTTGTTGCTGGGCCAAAGTCAGGGAGTATTTTATTATCGAAGAAAAAAACAATGCCTGACCGTCACATAGTATATAGGGAAAAATTCAATGCGCTCCTCGAAGATTACCACCGCGATATTCTTCCCACTGTTATAGAATCTTTGGAGATGATGACACCAGATGAGCAAAAAGGCATCAGCACACTGAACAATTTTTTATGTGGCATGCATGTTCTTGTGGGCATGGCTAATTCAGCTTCCTCCGCGTTGCTTAGATGGGAAATTGCTCATTTTGATGGGGCTGCTGACACAGCATCTTGTGTCATCAGAAGAAAGAATGAGTCAGGGATAGTGCGTTCAGTGCAAACAGCTTGTAAGGCACTATCAAAGCATGGGAGTGAACAAAGTGGTGTTTATCAATCTTTCATTTCTTACAAATGGTATTAAGAGAAAACTCTTTTGCACAATTCCGAGGAAATCGATTTAACATATTATTTTATGATGCTGGGGTGCTGTACTATCTATCTGACATTGTGATGTCATTTTTTCGAAGCGTCTGGCAAACTTCTAACCAATTGCTTAGAGCTGTTTTCCATGACATTTGTGTACCAGAGTACGTAGCAGGATGCAGAGCATTAGGCATTATCAACAAGGTTGTTACTAGTCCACTTTGGCGAGTTTTGGAGGCTGCTGATATTTCATTTTTAGAAATGAATGGTTACTACCAAACTCTCGTTGCAAGCATGCACAAGTGGTCACAGGATGCAAGTATTTTACTGCATGGTGAAGCTGTATTCTTTCCTGATTTCCCTCCTGTTGAAGATGCTGTCTGGCACAGCTTAATAATTCCTTCAAGCTCAGATGCCCATAACTCTAGAGATTCTTCAGATTATCCGTCATACATTCTCAAGTCTTGTGAGCTTTTCAAGGTCTTGTAAATAAAAGTGTAAAGGTGAAGGCTCTAAAAGCACAGATCAATTTTAGATGACGGAGCAGACCCACTCAACAAAAGATCTGTTCGTTTCTCAAGAATCAAGAAGCCACTTCTATATGAAAGAGCTGATATCACAACCTTCACAATTGCTCCAGAGTCAGAAGAATCTGCAGATAACTAGGACCCATAATTCAAGCACATTGTCCCTTGGCAAAAGGAACAGACACAGGTGGCGCAATGAGACGGAACAGAACAGTGGTATAAAATGGAAGATTTAAAGTGCTGTGGCGGGTTCTGCAGAATGGTTTTAATGCTGCATAATATGATGGGGAAATGGATGTACTGACTCTGAACCTTTATGAAGATATAGGAATAGGATCTTGACCATTGTATCGTAACTCATAACACACCCATTTTGTGACGCCATAGGTATCTGCTTAAATAAGCAGAAATAATGTGTAAGGTATCAGTGCCCTGTATGATAACATTATCCCATAAAATTCTTATGGACTTATGGAGGCTCTGGACACATGTGTCCGTGCTGGTTAGTGTTAAATATTGGTGGGATGGTACTTCTTTTAGTCATAACTTTGGTTTCAGCTGACTGATATGAATATCATATTTTTACCAGTAGAATCTTTTTTAAGTAGAATTTTTTTTAACATTGCATTTGTAAGGTTCAGTTTTTAAAAAAATAATAATTAAAAGAAAAAAAAAATAAAAAAAAAAAAAAAAAAAAAACTAATTAATTCCGGAAAATCCCTACTATAAGGCGTTTAACTCGTCTTCCCCTGGTTAGAGTCCGTACCGGGGCTAGCGCACGTAGATGAGATAGCATGCGTGAGTCATATACACGCCACGCTCGTTGGACTTATTGTGCCTCAGGATACAACAGAGCGATCGGAAGGTTGTAGAGAAGGCGGCGTGATGACATGCAGTCTCGTGACGTGAAGTGGCCGCGCAACCGGCAGAAGAATTGCGATGGCATAAAAACAGCGGGGCCGTATGAACGGAACCGCCCCATAGGGAAGCACCTGTCTCATTTAAGTCACTGATTGGTTGTGGACTTTGTGTGATTTGAAGCAGAGAGAGCATCTCTTGCAAGCCTCTTACAAGTCTGGCGTAAAAAGTATGCCCATACAAACACACTCACTGTGACGTGGATGCTGCATCGGATAATACTGGCTGCTGTTTCCTGTGTAGGGAAGTCATTAATGGGGAATACGAAGCTGTCGTGCTCATACATGCTCTCGAACAGGGAGGCGCACACGAGTTTGCCGGGGGTGTGAAAACGCATAGATGGTCCTGTAATTACACTGGAAGAAGAGAGTAAATAGCCCTGTGTGTTGTTACAAAACACATGTGGACATCATGGAATGCGGTAGCTAGAAGCAATGCGTACCTCTTTTCCCTTTGCGCTATAGTACCAAACCAGTAGTTATTAACCCTCGGCGCGCATGCGCAGACGAGGGTTACGTAGTTTTGTCCCGTAAGTGTGTTCTGTCATCTGTCAGTCTGTCAGTTCGTCAGTCTGCCAGTCTGTCTGTTACCCACGTTTTCTGCCACCGCGCGCGCACGAAATCAGGTAAATCGCGATATGATCGGGTTGAGTGCTACACTGGGTTGATTTTAAAAAGGCGATTTTCGTAAAACTACTGTGTTCTAAAGTTATGGCGTGAAAACCAAGTGAACAAGCCAATATGTAAATTAGCACAGGTTTACCTCGGCCGCGTCCGTTCGCTCTGTGTGTCTTGAAGGCACAACAAGTCACAACGAAGGGCATGTATCGACTCCCGCATGCTATTTACTACTGTAGCTAGCCCGCGCCAGACTCTCCGCGAGCTACTAGCGGGAGATCACGAGTAAATGCATACTAATAAGCCCAGCGGGATACCACGAGTAAAGGCATAAAAAGCCCAGCGCCTCAATTAGTGGTACCGCACTGGTTTTGATGTTTCACAGACAGCTCGAAGCTCATCAATTTCGGATAGCAGACTTCTCGCATTGTAGTAAATAACATAAATGTTATCTTACTTGAATTTACGTTTACATGCGGTATGGTCCCAATTGGCCTCACTTGTCTAAAAAAGGAGAAGATACAAAAGGAAGTGTGAGGTTGTTGAGAGTCACTAACACAGGTATTTTGCTCATGGGGAATAGGTGAATGACCAGTGGACTCTGTGGCAGGAACATGCGAATGTGGGGTGTAACTAGCCTCTAAAGAGCTCTTAGGGTTCGTGCTAGAGCTAGGCTTAAAACATTTGATTGCTCCAACTTCCACCCAGTTTGGAGATTTATCTGCCCCTATACATCATCTAGAGCAACCATAGCATGCTCAGATGCATGAATAACAAACCACCACCTCTTGACCACCCCAGTATGATAACAAATGGTTTTACGTTTAACCCAAATGCTGTCTACAGGACAAAAACTCCTTCAATAAAGTGGGAGTGGTTAATTTCATGGTACCCCAAACTCGACGAGCTCCTTGAACACGAATCCTCTCAGTTGGTGACTCTTTCTGCAATGAGTTGTCCTTACTGCACACATCCCTATTCCCAGTACCACCATTACTCTCCCCAAGTACAGCTGCTCGATTGCTATCCCTCTCCCTACTCCATACCCTGCCACCCCTCCTGGCCTCCCACCTGCTCCCCTTCCCCTACCTTCTCTTCCCCTACCACCACGAGTACCACTCTTGACATGCTCAAATTGCCATCAGATTGAGAATCGTTGGAGTTTTGAAAGCAATTACATTTCTTACTCATCTCGTCCAGTGACTCACGAAGTTCAGACACTTCTAGTCGCAAACTGCTGATTGTCTCCCTCAGATTCACGATCTCTGCATTACAGGTTGACTGAAAACAGCCTACACAGTGGAAGGGCACAGAGGAGTGGAGCTCAGAGAGTGAAAGTGAAGAATGGAAACTCCAGCGCAGTATCTATGAAACCACCGCTGGCAAAGCCCTTCGCAAAACAAGGCTTGGTCTTTCCCGTCTATAATCTTCTGCTCACACACAGCACACTTCACATGTTGATTATCGGTATAATAGTCGCTACAGCACCGGTGCTGGACGTTCCATAAGTATATAGTTCTTGGATCAGGTGAAGCAGCACTTTTCTTACCAGCAGTGGGCATCGTTAGGACATTTGTGGTCATTTGGTTTTCATGTGGGTATGGTGTTTTCATTTGTGGTCATTTGGTTTTCATTTGAGTATGGTGTTTTCATATGGATATGGTGTTTTCATTTGGGAAAATACCATACCCAAATAAAAACACCATACCCAAATGAAAGACTATATACGAAAATGAAAAGACGGCACACCCTAATTGAGCGACTGCACCACTGTTTAATTTTGACACTGATCTCCCCCCATAGACTACTGTATAACCCTTGCTGCGCATGTGCGCCGAGGGTTCTCGCACGTGCATGGTCTTGCAAATCAGACCTCCCTCTTCGGGTGAGGGTCTAGTTTGCGAGACTAATTCCCGAGAGAGCGCAAAGAACAGAAGCGGCATGCAGAGAGAGCATCGGACCCTGTTATAACATAATTATGCCAGCACACTCATTGGCGAGGGAAGCAAATGTGGGATTTTGGGCGATGTCGCCGTTGTATATACCTCCTTCAAGGGGTGGTCACTCCTGTAGGCACTGTAGTTAGAGCTACGACTGGGGTCACAATCGGGTCAAAAGGACTCGGGTGATTTTTTTGTTCACGGGTCACGTGGTCACAGCGGTTTTAATTTATGGCCTGGTTCGTGCGGTTTTGTGAACGTCATTGGGCGAGGTTCAGTTTAGGGACATCCCCAGGGGGTTTACCTATACCTGCAGTCATCTATAAAAACGTTGCGCCTGGCAGATTTCTCATTAAGCTGCGAAATGGGAGACGAATTGGAGGTAGTGATCGACGCGACCACCTATTCTCTAGTGGTTCCTCCGCGCAGCGACACCGAACTAGTGGTCGCAGAGCGCAAGAAGTTGCTCGGTCATATTGACCTGAAGACGCTCGTGGAAGACCTGAGTCGTGTCGGGAAGTGTATCCGCGTCGCATCGAACGGCGTAACAGCAGCCGGACCGAAATTCACGGAACTACAGATCGAGATACAAGACCTCGGCTACGACGTGACGAAGCTGTGCGACAAGTCCGCTATCACGGTCTCCAGTTCCACCAACGTGCCTGTGCCCGATCATTACCGACCTGCAGCGACGTACGAGTACTTGCTCGACAACTTGGAAGATGTCGCCCTTGATACGCTAGCGTCCGTTTCGAAATTAGCTGGGCAGATGGGCCGAAGCAGCCAAAGAGCTCCAAGAAGCGTTGACAATCAGGCTAATAAAGTGCGTAAGTGGCCAAAAAGACGCAGATGTCGCAGGGCAACAAGCACAACTTGTCCCGACCAAACAGAAAGAAGAGGAGCAACTGAAGAGAAACGAAGCTCCAGGATGACGTCCGTCAAGGATGCCCGACGGGCGGAACTCGACGCAGAGCGGGCAGTCCGGGAGTACGAAATGAAGGAAGATGAGGCATTGAGGCACTCGGTGACGACGGAGTATTCTGGTGCGCCTTATCAACGTTTAACCTCGAGCTACTTGGTGCACGTTTTAGGGGTGACGGAAGGGGAGGGAGAAGAAAGTGAGCACTGGAAAAAGAAGAAAATTTGAAGCTCTTCAAAAACGCCAGGAGACTGAGACTCTAAGAGCACTTCAGCAGCTTGCCGAGTTTGCCATCAATATTAAGCGCGTGTAGTGGAGAAAAGAGAGCTGAAACTGGCCTATCAGCACTCCATCAGTGAATGGGCGGCCTTACAACTTAGCTGTCTTATGAGCAGCGTCATCACTCTTCTGGGAATCAAAGTAGGCAGCCAGCTGCAAGGCCGCTGGGGGAAGCATGAAGTAGTGAAAATGGTTGAAAAAGAGATGGGGAATGGATCCAGATAGAGACGTCGCAGATCTGGACCTCAAATGGGTCAAATACAAGCTTCTGTCACTGTTTCTCTCGCTACGCCGTGTTGGGTTGCTTGACCATGGTGTCTGCTGAGGGACGTCTATGCTTCACCATACAGACACACAAAGAGATCTTGACCGGTAGCTCCACCGAAATCCAACGTATGACAGCAGAAGGCCGAGCAAAATATCGAAGTTTGCTTGCTGAGAGTTTAAGAACGATTTTGCACTTAGCCAAGAGAGCTCTGGGAGAGCGAGATATGAGAGAGATGCTGAAATCAAGAGCTTAGATGGAGTGAGACAAGCCGTAGAGTGATTAGCCACAGACTGAGCCGAGAACTGTTGAGAACTTAGCTGTGAGTGGTACTGTAATTGATTGTGTGGCGGCAGATAAATAATGGCAGTATTGTTGTAGCAGCAAAATGCAGTTATATACAGTTTGTTGATTTTTTTTTGTTTTTTTTTTTTTTTTTATTTTTTTTTTATTTTTTTTTTTTTTTTTTTTTTTTTTTTTTTTTTTTTTTTTGTTGTTTTTACTAATTTTAGGAGGGAATGAAGAAGGAGAGGGATGTGCGAAAGCAGACGGACCAAAAGAAAAAAGAGAGTAAGGGGACGGAAAGGGGGAGAAGTCTGACCCATTTTTTTTCGGCGAAGTGGCCATGAACGGGGACGGCAATTGTTATTGGTGTTCAAGATGATCTAGAGCCTTGGAAAATTTTTTCTCTGGAAGCTAAAATTATTTGTGCGTGTCTGGAGAGAGTAGGCGAAGAACTAAAGAGACAGGTTACATATTGGCGCTTCGCTCCAAGGTCTGGGGTTTGGAAGATGCGAATGTTTTTTGTTTTTTTTCTTTGTCTTTATAAAATTTTGTTTGGACAGAAAAAGGTTTTAGGTTGGTTTTTCTGCTGAAGGGTGAATTATTATGTTTGTTTTATTTTTTTTTGTTTAACTATTCAAGTAGTATTTATTGTGTTTTATTTTGCTGTGGGGAAGATGCTTTTATTTGTGTGGCCGGATAGGAACGGTTATAATTTATTAAATAGCATAACTTTTTTTGTTTTATGCGAATTATTGGTTTTCAATAGAGATGTTTTTATTTTTTTTTTGTGTTCCCATATTGGAGAAGGAGTACAAAGGTTTGTTGTGTGTGTGTGATTGTTTTGAATTAGTCGTAAAGGGGAAAGTTTTTCTACATATTTAGTTTTTTTTTTAGAATCCGCAAAACATTTACCCGGGGTGAGAAAACGGGAAAGGGTAATTTTTAATACCCATGTTTTATTTTTTATAATTCTTTAGTTATTTTTATTGATTTTTTTTTCCGCCTTAGAAGGCAATTTTATTTTGTTTCCGTACCGACCACGACAGCGTTTGAGGGTCAGCAGAGGAGTTTTTATTGGCTTTTGTATTTGTTATTTTTTTATTTGTGTTCCTCCCCGCTTTTCCACGCTCTTTGGATATATTATGGCTGTTTACTGAATTTTTAATTGTTTTGTTCTGAACGGAACCATTTTTTTTATTTTTTTTTTTTTTTGATCCACGATTTATTGGTTTTATGTTTTTTTTAACATTTGTGAGTTTTTTTTAGGAAACGGAGGGCAAAACACTAGACGAGGGGTTTTTTGTTGTTAGCAACAGTGAGGAGTGTTTTTCTTAATTTTTGGGTTAAAACGCCTTATGGGGTGTTTTTTTTATTTGTAATTTGGTTTTTTTATTTGTTTATGTGTCTATGGTTTCATTTGAGGAGTAAACATAGACCTGGCGTGCGCCAAAGCTTTTTTTAGATTGGATGCACATATGTTTTCCCGAAAGTGTTTGTCGCCTTTTTGTAAGGGCCGTATTTTTAGTATTTTTTTAAGCGCTAGATCGGTATGTATTTTTTTTTTATGTGTATTTAAAACTTTTTTATAGGTGTTTTTTTTAAATAATTTTTTTTTGGATGTCCATACGAGAATTTTATCTGTTCGAGCAAGTGTGTGATTTTGGTTTTTAATCTCTTTATTCGTTTTTTATTTTGGTGGAGGTAGGGTGCGCCAGATTTTTTTTGTGATTTACTTGATTCATGGTTTTGTTCTTGTGTTCCCTCTGTGGGATTTATGTCGCGGGTCCATGGCTATTTTTTTAAAAGACGGAGGAACAGTTGGTTTATCTCTAAAGAAGGCATTTATTTTATTTTTTTGTTGTCCAGCCCTTGTGTTTTTTTTCCTGCATCCGTCTCCCTCTCGGGCATTCTGGTGACGAAGCGAGGTGTTTAAAAATTTTTGGTTTAACCTAAGGTAGTGTTAAGAATCACAGAAGACATAGGAACATGGTTGAGTCCATAAAT